>BOSO01002359.1:56620-99577 GCA_018403395.1 Gorsachius goisagi | reverse complement strand
TAGGTGAGGTCTCACCAGGGCAGAGTAGAGGGGCAGGAGTATGCAACTTAAAAATACATGGTGACTTTGTCAGATATCATCATATAAAAGGATAAGAGGAGTTGATAAAGGGAAACCCTCTATCCACTGGAAGGGAAAAAACCCAATAAATAAAAAGGACAAATAATATATTTTCATCTTTTTTGTGTTATCCAGCTGAAATCATTCAACTCTGACCATGTCCCACTAGCATGGCTTAAGCTTCCTGTACAGCAGATGCTGATTCGTGAACTGAAGTTATAACCATTAAACATCGGAGGTTTCTGTGCTCAAATAGCTTCCAAAGAAATGTTCTGTCACAAAGAGCAGGGCACGTAGAGAGGAGGACAAAACCAAAAATGTTATGGTGTGGGGCAAACATCTTAGAAATTAAAGAGGGAAGAACAGAAAGGTACTGAATTAGCGAAACTCTCTCACATTCCCTCTACCGGTTGCTGAGGCTGCAAGAACTCACGACACGTGTGGGAATGGACTGTGCGATGGAAAGGTGTATTAGTTCAGGGGAAACAAAAAGCGGAGGGGGCTGAATAGAAAGCAGCGCTGGAGATAGGAATTAACTGCTTTTCTAAAGGTTGATACTATTTGTGTGTTAAACATTAACTTAAAAAAAAAATCCAAATATCTATTTATTTAGCACAGATTCTTCCCTAAATATCCAAATTTAATGAGAAAATTATGCTTTTTAAAGACCGTGTGTTCACATAATGAGTATTTAGGAATGTTAAAAAATAACGGGTGTCTTGGGAAGAAAAATCTGTTCTTAATAGCACAAATTATTTTCTGGCTTCTGTGTAAATAACAGACAGTTTAGAACTTATCTAAATAACAAAGTTACATTGCAGGCTCTAGCATTTTCAGAGGAACTATTCATAGTTTACTGTGACAAATAAAAAAAATAAAATCAAGGTTAGCTTTTTGTTTTCCTTTTTCCAAGCTAACCTGAAAAAGAAAAGGTTATGACCGATACTTGAAAAAGGAGATATTTCACCTTAAACAAAGAAGAAAACAACAAGGAATATTTACAGAAAAAGATTTTTTTTTTTCCTGTAATTTTCTGAACCTTGCTTGCAGTAACTGTTGGTTATGGGAAACACTTGTTTGAAATCTAGGCTTTTTTCTCTGTAACTCCTTTCCCTCTCCTTGATGCAGCAGAGAAATCACAAGTGCCTGTGTTTGACTTATCCTTTTGTTTGGCAAGGCGCTGTGATCGTATACCTCATTTAGCATCTTAACATCGTTCTTGGATGAAGAAGCAGCAGCCTTTGTTTAGAAAGAAAGTCTCTTTGATAATTAGAAGTAGTGAGGGATGTAACAAAACCCCAGGAAAACGTGTTACAAAGTGTGAATGCATCTTTTATTTCAGTGGAGTGCCATTTCCCATGTGGTAAAATCCCCAGGCGAGGCTGTGAGCGGTGGCCGGCCAGGCTTTGCCCCTCACTGAGTGTGCGGTGCGGTGGCCATCGGCCCCAGGGCGGGCTGTGGCCCCCAGGGTGGGCCCAGGGCCCGTGGCGGGCTGTGGCCCCCGTGGCGAGCTGTGGCCCCCATGGCAGGCTGTGGGCCCAGGGCCCATGGCGGGCTGTGGCCCCTGTTGTAGGCCTGGGGTGGCTGTGGCCCCCATGGCAGGCCTAGGGCTATCATGGTGCCCTGCCCTGAGCGCCTCAGCCAGAAGCTAACACCATTTGTTTGTATTTTGGCTACCTGAACTTACACCACCATGAAGGCTGTGTTAGTGCCGGCTTTAGTCCCCCCGTTTTCCCGTGACCCCCAGCCATGACGTTCCTTAAAGGCAGGTATGTGTGTGGCGGCGTGGGCCGTGGCTGAGCCCCCGGCTCCTCTGACCAGGAGGCCCGGCCTGGCTGGCTGAGAGCCCCTGGGGAAGGTTAGGGGGGGCCGAACCAGGGGGGGCAGATGGCTGCCTGGGGCTCTGGGGGTGGCTGGGGGCTGGCAGCGCTGGGGGGCTGCTGTGGGGCACATACCCCAGCCTGCCCTTGCTGGGGCAAGCGTTCGCATCCAGTCCGTTCACGGAGGGACTCGTACGGGCGACGCAGTTCTGTGAAGGAGGAGTGTCCTGCTGCGGAGGGCGTCTGCTGTGTGAGTGGTACAAGTTGAAATTATTGTAGGTGCAAGAAACCGAGTGTGGACTCCGTGAGTAAAGCAGATAAATGCCTCTTTAAAAAATAGGATTTTTTTTTTTTCTGCCTCTGCAAGAAGCTGCTGGTGTGGCGCTGGTCAAGTCACTTAACCCTCACGCAGACGCTGCTGCCTGCGCCCGCTCCTCAGGCTGGGTGTTCAGCTTTGATGCGTGATGAAGCGGTGAAAATTCACAGCTGTGATGGGAACTAGGAAAAAACCATTCTAGGAACGTATTAAACGCTGTGAAATACTGTGTGCTTAAAAAAATCAAGTCTAAGGTGGCTTAGAGTGGATACCCGCAATTAATCGACATATTTGACCTTAATCTGTCTTCCTGGACAAGTTTAATTGTGGCAATTTCTTAACTTCAGCTCAAGCTTTTGTTTTAGAAATGTTAGTGTTCTTTAACAGTGTGGGGTTTTGTATTTAATATCACTGTGTTTTCTAAGGAAAAGCAAAAATTTCCGCCTATGAAAATTTACTGGAGTGGAATAACCCAAGACTTTGGAGATGCTTAAGATTAATCTCTCTTTCTAAATAAATGATTGTTTCTGAGATGAGCTCAAATTGGGGGTGAGGAGGAAACTAGAAATACTGTTTCAAGAGCCAAATTTAAAAGGGCATCTTTTTTAGAATGGCATTGTTCCCTTTGTGATCAGAGTCTGTCCCATCAGGAATCTTTTAGTGTAAAACATTGGGTATGATCTCATGATTAAAACCTGACAATGCATGTGTTGATTTACACCAACTTGAGCCCTGGTATGTTTTTAGCCTTTATTATTTGTCTTACATAACTTAAAGATGTGAAGGTTGTAACAGCTTTGTGTAATTTGAAATACAAATCTTTGAAAATATCAAATATGCTGAAGCGGGCATATATGTGTATTAGTAGGACATACTGGTATGTATTATTGGTAGTAGTAGCAATTTATTAAAAAAAGCAGCTGTGCTGGTTACTCTCCTTAGGCAAACGCTGCCTTATCTCTCCAACCCATTGCTGCTGTGCCCAGCCTGATGGCAGCAGCCGGCTTTGTGCCTCCGCCGTGCCAGCAGCTTTCTGAAGGAGTTTTGTGCTGCCCCTGAGGAGCTCCTGACGCCATAACCTGCAAAATTGTACAGAACTAATGACTGGTAGGAATAAAGGCTTTGGTTTGTTGTAGTTGATGGTAGGAAGAAATGCTTGATGTACTTGTGCTGTCCTCCTTTGAAAACAAAGGGCAGATGATAGCTTTCCTGAGAAGTTAAATTTAAGAAGTCCGCTCGTTGTATAAAAATACAGTTTCTGGTTTTACTCTGTTAACAAGAAAAAAAAAGCTGAAAATGTGAAATTTTAGACGCAAGCAGCAAAATTTTACATCTCTTGTTTTTCATAAATTTGACGACATTTACTCACATGAAGTAATTTCAAGTTTGCTATTAAAAAGTTGAAAGAAACCACTAGTGCCTTAGAGTGAAGACTCTGAAAAAAAGTAGTTATGAGATCTGCCTGATGGTGTAGAAAAAACCCTTGGTGTTATATATATATATATATATAAAAAATGAAACTGTTTTCTTTCTGCAGGGCTAGTTCTGTGGGTAGGATTCTAACAGAGCAGGAGAACTCGTTGCTTGAGTGCACTTACTTTAGTTCCACATCTTATCCAACTCTAGGAACTTGAACTTGTCATTATCAGACACAGAAGGTCAATGCATTAGCCATGGTACCAGCTCTTTCATGTGGCCTTTCTGAAGAGGAAAAAAACAGCTTTTAATCTTAGCTTTTATAAAATACTGTGTGTACCGGGATACATCCTAACTTGTCATTTTCCCGTCTGTTTTAGTGCTGGGGGATATCTGGAGATGCTTTATGATGCCACACAGATACACATGTCTGCAAAAGGCCTAATCTGAAGTGAATCTTCTATAAATAATAAACAACAAATAGGTTCCTTTTAGTTATATTAGCCCCAAAATGGGTCATGTACATTTGTTTTAAATGCAAACTTAACAATAAAGTAAATTCCCTCGGTGGAGAATTTGATGTGTTTGTGCAAATTTTCTGGACACGGTACAAAAAAAAGCCAACACCTCTATTTTATCATTTAAAATATTTATATGTTGTCTCCTCAAGTCCTGTGTTTGAAATACTGTTTATAATAAACACCCTCCTAGAGAACTAATAGTCACAGTGTAAACACTTCCCGTTTGTTACTCAAACACAGAGTAATCTTTAGTAACTTTTTTGGTATAGAAACTTAAGTATTTTCCGTTGTCACCTTCGCCGGTTTCCTGCCTCCGAATAATCTTGTGTTTCAATATCTGTGCTAACTTGTGGTGCCCTTTCAATCAAAACAAGCCAGTACTGGGTTACCCACCTGGCTAGACACGTACGCAAGATGCACCTCTAGCTCCCAGTAACTTTCTCATGGATCATCCCTAGGTTTCAGCCTGAAGGTGTTCAGTGTGCAAATATATTAATGGTGAAATGACAGCCTAGACTGGAGTAAACTGGTATGTTTAGTGTGTCTGTGCTAAAGCTAAAATAAAAGAAGTCATTCACTAAAAAGGAGGAGCAATGAGAAGAAAATCTAAACGCATGTGTTTTCTGTAAAATTGCTGTCTTGTACCTCAGGGGAGCAGGCTTTTTCAGCTCACGGTCCGCAGGGTCTGGTGGTTCCATGGGCTTCTTCCCAGGAAAGCTGATTAAGGAAAGCAAGCCTTGTGGCAGTAGGCTCTCACTCTCTAGGCTGTGCACCACATCTGGAAATATTAATGTGGTTTTCAAATAAGAAAAAAGCTGCAAAGACTTCCTAGGCAATCATTTCAATGCTCCCCCTGAATATAAGAACTTGTATGTTAAATTCTGTGGGTAACTACAATATAAAGGCAGGCATATCTGAGAAATAGGTAATTTATTGTGGTTGTTTGGAATTAAAATGGCCATGACACCTATTGTAATTTTCATACTATTTCTGCCTAATATAATGGTGTTTGGATTTTAATTGGAGTCTCTAAGTGCTACTGTAATACAAATAATGCATATAGGATGTCTCAAAGTAGTATTAGACAAAGGTAAAATGCTAAAAATTCTAGTGCCGCGTTTTGCAGCTTGTGTTCTTCTGTGGAGCTAGCTAGAATCTTAAGTTCCATGTGTCACCCATTGTAATACACATAATTTCTTCGTCCCTATTCATTTTCATCCCTGCGACGCATTGTAAAAGTGTAAATCCATCACTAGATAATTTTCAGTTCCATTATTTACAAAAATGAATAGTTAAGCAAGTCATTGTTATTAGTGGGATGCTATTGTTGTTTCACAGAGATAGGGACTGCCAAGGTCTTGAATGATGTACACTTGAATGTTCTTTCAAGATACTTGTACCTGTTTCATTTGGGAGGAGTTTCACTCACGTGGAATCAAACAGAAACAATTTTAGTAGCCTCTGAAAAGAGAAGAAGGGAAAATGGATATTAATGAACTATTTAATATTCCGCTATGGAAGAGATGCAGTGATTTTGCTGTTGACACTTTTGCATGGAATTAAAGAGATCTGGTGGTGGTTTTACTCGTCTGTCTTTGTTCCTGAAAGACTTTTCAGTGTCATCAGATTTGGTTTTGTAACCTAAGAGAGATTTTTACAGACGTGCAGACAAGAAGAAAACGCTTCTTTTTCATGAAATTCATTGGTATTCAGAGCATGGTCCTTTGATGAATTAGAAATTTTGGCTAAAGCTTTAATGAGATTTTTATTTCCTGAACTTATGTTGGAAAATGTGTAGGCTCCATGATTCACAATTCTGAACAAGTTGGTGTTTTGTTTTGTTTCCCCCCCCCCCCCCCCCCAAGAATATTTCTGGCTCATTGTTTATTACTCAATGTTTTATTGATTTGTGAGTTGAGAAGTTCACAATGCAGGTGGAACAGTTTAGAGCTATAGATCTTTACTGCATGGTCTGTGTTGACATGCCTGCTTGCTACATGCAGGTAAGCATTGGCAATTCAAGGTTATGCAGACAGCCCCATGGCAGGAACAACACAGGTAGCTGCAGGATCCCTGTCGCAGATGCACCATTGCGTTGGATGTCTGCTGGTTTAGAGGTTCTTATTTGTTAACACGGAATCTTGTCTGGACCTGTCCGTGTGCCAATACTGACCGTGAAGCAGGGTTGGAGGGCGAAGGGCAAGGCAGGGATCCTGGAAGCCAAGGGTGGCAGACGATGCTGTGGGTTGTTGATAAGGTGGTGTTCTTTGGGTGCGCTTATTTTGTGAAGCGTAACGGCATCGGTAGTAGAGCCTTTACCTCTTTGCTGTAGGAGAGCCTGCAGAGCCTTCAACAGAGGGATCTATAGAAATGGTTGTCTCCTTTTTTTCTGACTCTTCCCGTTTTTAATTACGCAGTATTAGTCAGTACATGTAAGTTCCCTCTGAGTTCTCAGCTGATGATGCTGCAATGGCAGTGCCTTCTATCCAAGACTGGTATTTTCAAGAAACCGTGCTGTGAATGTAGACAAGCAGATTTACATACTTGCTGCATAAATGTGACTACAAAACCATTTGTATTTATTTCATGTTTAGTAAAATCTTTCATCATGTGGCTGGTTGTTTCATTGCACATGGACGAGTAATTTGGGAAGCTTTCCACATGCTGTCATTGAATGGTCTTGGATTTCATAACTCCTCTCGTGTTCCTGTATTCGCTGCTCACAAAAATTCTCATAACTCAAAGACGTTTGAGTCGTATGACTTACCACATTTTGATAACTTACACGTGTTCTGGCATGTTAAGAATAATAGCAATATTCAAGTTATCGCTGTAGCTTTAATTTACTTAAAATCAAAGTTTTTCAGGGTCACAGCGCTTAATGAAATATTTTGGGTGGGCTGAAAAGAGGGGTCTATCAGTCTATAACCTTAGCAGTCACTGAAAACTTTTGGAGAACAGTTTTCAGTAGCAATAAGACTTCTGCTGCTGCAGAGCCAGCAAATGGATAATGAACGTGGGGCAGTGGTATGTATCTTTATATTTAACTGTGCCTGTTAATCGTACGGAGCATTATCTCATAGTTTTCCTCATTGTATCTAAGAGACTATTTGTGAAGGTATTTTCCACATCATTACAGTGATATGGCTGTCGATGTGGAGAAAAGTTCTTGGTCAATACTCATGCTGGTACATGTTAATGCGTGGAAAACGGAGAGGTGGCTCACGCTCCCGAAGGCGTTCTTCTCCCCAGGTCCCCAGCTGGGGGGTGGCGCTGCTTGGGGCAGCACTGGTGGTGCTGGGTGCTGTGGTGTGTGGTGGTAAGCCCCGCTGAAGTCAGGGATTCCCACTGCCTGGAACTATAGCACGCTTGTCCTCCATTGCATTCATTTGTTTTTCTAATCCCAGATGTATCTTATTAAAAACCATCCCCGATTTTCTACTTTTCTCTTGATTCATTTCCCTTTGCTTCCCGGATCCTGTGTCTGGCTCCATGGAGGTTGCTCCTTGACTTGGCCAGTCTTGCCTTCCATATTTCAGTTTCTTTCCCGTCTCCTTTTCCCTCTACCACTTCTGGGGATTAGATTTTCACGTACGCTGTGGGTGTCTGATCCATTTAGACTTCTCTGATCCTTTATCCTGTTGGGGTTTGGTTTGTTTGTATTTTAAGACTCATTTTCTGTTGTGCGCCGCTCCCTGCTCCTTTTGCGTTGGTACCTGCCCGGCGGAAACGCCTCTCAGCATAAGTGACCCCCTTCTCCTTCTGTAGTTTTCTCTCCTTCAGTTCGGGAAACATCAGAGAAGAATAACGATATTTTTTACAGCCAAGGTCAGGAGTAGGGATGTTCTCGGCCTTAGCCCGGCGCAGAGCGCTCCTCGCGCTGGAGCTCTTCCGTCAGTTGCAAATGCCGTCACCTTCCACCGGTAGAAATAATCTGGGCTATTAATGGCAATGGGGAGCTAAGGAGTTGAGTGTCTGGAGATGACAAGATATGTCTGGACAGTTTAGAACTGCGGTCCCTGTTTTGGACCGTCTTGTCTTGCAAACCCTGCAATCTGTTCTCGACTTTTTAAAAAGGAAATAAAACATTTCTGCTCACTGCTTGAAACTTCCTTTCCTTGGCAAAGTCTTTTCCAGAGAGAGAATTTTACTGACTGGATGTTTCAATTCTTGTTGTTATCTGTGTGTTTTAATTTTCAAGCCCAGAAATCTGTGAAAACTGCCCATGTACCCCTATTCTGTCTGTCTGACACGGGTGATTTTAAGATGTGACAGATGTTTGAAAGGTAAAATGCTTTTTTTTGGTGATTAGTTTTGCCCTGATTGGCAGATTTAAAAATAAAATTAAAATATTGTTTTGACACACAAAATGGGGAGAGTCATACAATCTATATTTAGTGCCTCTTTCATATGGATTATAATGATTGACTTTGGGCCTTATCTTTCTGAAAATATTAGCTGGTGCTTTCTTCAAAGATTGTCTTCCACCCGCAGCTTTTGTTACGATTTAGTTCGTTGTTTACAGTCTCGGTATCAAAGATTTAAGGAGTAGAAGAAGGGGTTTGGTTGCTTGGTGGCTTTCCATTGTTTTTTCCATGCAGCCATAAAGATTCCAGAAGAAACTTGGGTGGTTTTGGCTTTTATGAGGCAGGAACACCAGGCGTTTGGAGACCAGCGCTCTGTATGGCCGTGCCCCCAGTGTCTTTGGTCATACAAAAGGAGGGGGAACCTCAGTCTGCAAGGCTGAAGTCAGCTCCTCCCGTCCCTTTAGAGTGCCCGGCCGCGACCGCGGCTCTGCTCCGCCGGCCAGGCCTGCCGGCCCGTACCACGGGTTGCCCTGAGGCAGAGGAGGTGACGCTAGGTTAACGCTGTCTGAGTACGACATTATTGCTGTCCACATATTCTGATATTGTACACATTTGAGATGCCAGTATTAGTATGATACCAAGATAGGCTGGGGTGGAGCCAACCTCGGGCTCTTGCAGCCTCTCTCATACCTTTACTCTTAGACCAGGAAAGAAGATCATAGCAGATATTTTTTGTCAGTCGAACGGACAAGAAAAAATTCTGTTTGTTCCCATCCAGCCCCTGCTAAACTTGTGTTTTTCATTTATTTGTGCTAGGTACTTTCTGGATTTATCCTGAACAAGGAGTGGAATTACTGAATTAATGCCTAGGAAGCGAGTATCCCGTGTTACGTGCCACAGTCCAGAAGCCCTTTGTACATGGTGAGACAACCTCTTTCTTTGTATTTCCAAGTGAGTTCCCAATGCAAGTATTCAGTGTTATTTAAATGAGTTTTATGTAAAAGTTGTCCACTTTTCAGCTTTCAGTCTAACACAGTCTGAAGGTGTGTGAGTTGTGGCCACAGTGCGAGTTCAAGGCTTTAGCGCGTAGGTTAGCGAGTTGTTTTCAGAATGTAGCTCCATGTTTCAGCATTTGAAGACCATACCAACAATGATAACTTTAGCAATAATGACAGCCTCCATAATTTTTTCGGGGGCAGTTGGAGCAGTAAGCGATCTGCCTGCGATAATGGCCACAGAACGTGGGGGTGATCTCTGGCTGAATATGCATTTTTGCAAGGAGAAGCTTTGTTCCAGACTCTTACGCTGTCCTGGGAGAGTAATTTCTGAAAATACGATATAAATGCAAATCTGTGTTTAAAAATATTGAAGCAGCTGTGTGCATTATCTGGTTGCTTGCTATGGCATCTTGTTTCTGCAGTAAGTTTGCTGATGATGTAGACAGTGTAATTTTATTTTGATGTATTCAAATATAATATGCAGTATTATTTATGAGCATATAAGTGGGGGTTTTTCTTCATTTTCTAGTACTACGTATGCTTTGCTTCCCTGTCATCAGTGCAATGGCGGTCTACCTGTGTAGTTGAATTTTGGCCAAAGTAACTCCCCATCCAGCGTGGGGTGGGAGAGAGGCTTCTCTGCACTTTGTGCTGATGGTACAGATGGGTTTGTGGAATCACTGCAGCGAGTTTTAAATGATGCATGCAACGAAAAATGCCCGTCTGACGCACAGAGCGAGTGCAGCCACAGCTGTCTGTGAAAGTGCTGCTGCGGGAGGGTATTTGTTCTAATACTCTTTCAGGCTTGCCAACTTTTAATTTTTTAAAAAACTCTTATGTTTTTATGTGTAAAACCTAAGTCTTTCACAGCAGCAAAAGTCTGTTAGAAAAATCTTTGAAGATATGCGACATTGATAAATACGCTAAGGAAGTTTTCTAGGTTTTGGTGTGTTCCTGGTGAGCCTGAGCAGTGTTACTTTAGAGCATGACGTACAGATACGGATATGGTGATGGTGGTGAGAATGCTTTGAACGTTCCCGAAGTGAGAATTTTAAAAGCTGAATGACAGGATTCAAGATCAGGAATCCAGTGAAGTAGTTTGTTGGAGAGTGGGTTTAGGAGCTAGAGTGGAGGTAAGGGTGATGTCCAGTGGGGAATCAGGAGTTCAGGTTTTGTGGGGTGCATCGTAGATTGGCGTGGTCAATACAGGGTAGGAACTCCTGGGCAGTGATACCAGACAGAGCTTTCTTTTTCAGTTTTCCTTCTACATCACCTGAACCTTCTTCCTGCACTTAATGACAAGTGGCTCCTGTGGGGGAAAAATGAGGTTATTTCAATTAAAGCATATGTACAAGAACCTAAAGTAACATTGTCCTGGTTAGTGAAACGTTTGTAAAGACAGGAAACGCTGGAAAAAAGAATGAAATGAACTTGCCAAAGATTGACTGTGCCAGAAACATTTAGTTTCTTTCTTTAACACTAAAAAATATTATTAGTAAAAGGTGCTGCAAGTGTACCCTTTCTAGAGTCCTGTAGAGCAACTGATGCAACAACAGCATGGAAAATATTTATCTCAAAAGTAGAAGATTGATTGTAAGAAGTGTAGCGGAAATAAAAGAGTTTTTGTGTGCTGAAAATGAATTTATCAGACTGGCCGGCAGTTACTTGTTCCTCAAAGATCAACCTTTTTTATCATTATTTGTAACTCTTCTATAAAAGTCATACATGGATTACTGAAATTGGGCTGAAGACCCAATGCTGTGAAAGATGCTGTTAATAGAGTGCGAGTTTGGGACATTAAATAGGAAGAACTGGATGACTTTGAAGAAGTGATGAAAATAAGGTGAAATCCAATAGATTCTAGTAAGAATGGCTTTTGCTGTTCGCTGAAGGTACAGCATTTGCGCGGGATGAGGGTGTGTTAGCTGACAACATGGCCATGCCACCAACATGATGTGGTATTGTAAATGCCAGGTACAACCCTCGGACACATGAAGGCAAAAGTAATTCCAGAGAGGTTAGCGAAATCCTAGCGCCGTTGTAATAGCAACTGGCACGAGCTCGTCTATTTGCAGAGGAAAGATGGAGCGATGTGGAATGGGGGCTGGCTCGGAGTTGGAGAATTGTGCACAGGGGATCTCGATATCTAATCGTTACCCAGGGCTGTAACAATTAACATGGAGTCAAGCTGTTGCTTTGCTTTAACGAGGGAAGTATGATAGGTCATTTCTCCTAACGATGCTCTCTGAATGTGTTTGATATAAATGATTTGGTAATCTGACAAACAGGAGCACAAGATGACTTTTTTTTTTCCCCCTCATGAAATGTGTTAGAGATACCGTGGCACTGGTAGCAGGTGGAAGAAGAAAACAGTTCTTGAACTCTTTACCAAACTGATATATTAATTGGAATGGCTTTTCCAAAAAAGACAGAGGAGTCCTGTTTTGCTTGGACTCTTTCTTTCCTATTTTCCTTTTTCAGAAATAGAACATTAGGAGGTGTCTGCACCAATGTGATAAAATGTTCCCGTGAAATTGTATTGTATTTTCGCCTTGAGTTGCTGGCGAAATGAAGTTGTTCGCTTTCAGTGCTGCTTTGTTTTTGACCCCTTTTTGTGAATTCTCTGAGGAAAGAAACATATTCCCATCTTTTATAGTAATCAAATTTATCTGGCATCTCTCAGCCTCTTGCATTACTTATGCTACAGTTGGCCAGCCTTGGGAAGGCTTTAGCGGGTTTATTTATTTATTGTTCTAAAGTGAAGGTTTTTGACTTGAGGTCCCCATATCGTCCTGGGGGATTTGAAGAGAAGAACTGAAAATGCTTTCTGCCATTATTTTGATAGAGTTATTTTCTGTGAAACTATTAAAAAAAACAAAAAAAAACCTAAAAAAAAAAAAAAAAACCCACACCACCCAAAACCTAAACAACCCCCGTGTGTGTCCAAACTCCCAAAGAAACACTCAGCTGTTGAGAGGAGAAAAAACTTTGTTACCTCAGTTGTGTTGAAGCTGTTCTTGTTTTGCTGTGAGGTCAGGGAGGCTGATGTCATTGCGTTTAGTTTCCCTGAGAATTTTGGTTCCATAATTGACTGTATGTGCTAATGACATTTCTTAAACACGTCTAACAACTTGTAATGTCCCTGGGTTTAGTAGATGGCATCACAACCTGTAAATATTGGCTCTCTGAGGCTAGTTGCTCTGAGGCTGGAAACACCCTTAAATCTTACTGATGGGAGAGGAGATGGGCAGGTACCTCCCAGCGGGACCGGGCAGCTCTTGTTGTTCACATATTCAGTATTTTCCTCTAAAGCCTTGTGAAAAATAGCACTTGTACGTTCGTGAAAAACATAGATGAAAATTTGGCATAAACAAAAGTGGCCCTTGTCCTGTTGGCTGATGGCATTGGGGGGAAGCAAACTGCATTTTTGTAAGAACGATATCCAGTGGAGCATAAATAAATAAGTAAATAAATAAATATACATATTAGATAAATATATATATTAAATGTATAATCAGCAAGCAGTCTTTTCTCTCCCCCCTTCTCAGTCAAACTTGACATGATGCAAACCATCCCGGAACAAATAGCTTAACAAAATTCAAGCTTCTTAACGGGCTCAGAGTTTACAGCTGGCCAATATTTTGTTAACGTGCTTTGCTTTTTGAAACATCTTTAGAAACAAGCAAATGAATACATTTCTAGCTGAGCTTATTTTCAGTAAGGGAAGTAAGTTTTGGACATCCAGATTTGAATGTATAAAGTGGAGACGCTGAAGGTGCCCTGTGGCATACGGCAGGGATTAAATAAAGTCAGAGCGCTGATGTAGAGCTGGGTAGGGTTTTGTTCAGAGGCTTTGCGGCGGGGCGCTTGCGGCTGGAGCCTGCTGAAGGCAGGCCGTGGGGAAAGCAGCGGAAAGGAACCGCCGGCGTTGCGGCGGGGGGAGCTGTGTGTGCTGCCAAAACGGGGCTCTGCCGGCCCCCGGCCCACCACAGAGCTTCCACAGATGGCGTGAGATGTGCTCCAATTAGAGATTTTAATTAGTCCCGAGAAGCATAGTTTGTTCCGTAATTTAATGTTATAGAAATACATAAGCACGCGTGGCATTCCAAACGTTTTGCCTCCTTTCCGAGGGACCTCCCTAAGACACCACTTTTGCACGCTGTGCCATAGGGGGTGTTTTCAGCCATCGCAACTTCGGTCTCGCCGGATTTAAAAACAAGCACGGCTTGGATAAGAAGTCTTGAAGTGTTTAACTCCTCTTTGGAATATCTCTGAAGATGTACAGCATTGACTGTTACAATCTGGGGCAAAAAAAAGGGAGCAACCTCTGTTATAAAACATAGGGATCACTTAGAAAAGATGTTGCAATATTATCAAGTTGCAATGGCAATTGAAGACAGGAACCGCAGATTTGAGGCGGCTGTGGATCAGAAAGGCAGCCTGCGGGTACGGCTGGAGGTCTGAGAGCAGTGCAGTAGCTCAGGGGAGAATCACCTTCATTTTTCTGTGGTTTAAATAGATTCTCCAGCCTTTTCTTTAAATGAGGTATAGCCAGGGAAATTAGCAAAAGGCAAAGAAAAGCGAAAAAAGTGCTACGTAAAAATAAGATTTTTGCTGAATAGACTGTCTTTTTCCAAAAAGCCGTTTCTCTTAGTGGAATGCCTACTGACCACCTGCAACTTTGTCACAGCTCCTTTGGTAACTTCTCTTTCTGTTGCTCTTTGTCCATCAATTTATTTCTATATTTGAAAAAATGAAATGCTGATTAGAAGGGAAATAAAGCTGTGCTGGAGTATCATCAATTATTTTTGCTTTCAAATACGATTTATTTGACTAACAACCTTAAAAGCTTTGACTGATTTAATTTTATTTTATGCTCATGAAATCCACAGAAGGCTGACCTAGCCATCTCCCTCATCTTCTACTTTGTAAGTCCCAAATGGTATTCCCCCTCCGATTCTCTGGTCCTATGAAACCTGGCTTAGAGGAGTAAACAACGACAGCAAGGAGATGTTCCTATTACATTTTAGATGTGCGTACCAGTGGAGAGGGATTTTTATTGCAGGAGAAAAATAAAATCCTTGTCACCTAAACTGCTAATTATGTTTGATAAATGTATGGTATATATTTAATGCAAAGAGAATTTAGGAAATAATACACCTTGTGTAATTACAGCGACCGAGCTACTTCCATCAATCTAATTTTTCTGATTCAGGTTCATTTGCATTGCATTATTTTTATTAAATGAGCTTTCAGTGGAAGCCCTGCTCTCTGTCAGGAAGAAGAATCCAATACTGAAATATTTCAACGTGCATAAATCCAGCTTGCGCATCACGTGCATCATGCATGGCTGGTCCATCGCAACAGGAATGCACGCACATTCGTAACAGACGTGCAAGCATGCACGAACGTGGCCGTTTCACAGAGGTGTTGGATGTAGCGGCTGAAAAAGTGTGTGCCCACACAGTAAATACGTGTAACTTCCCCTTAGCCTTGGGTGTCTCTCCACGTACGCAGGGTTGGTTGGAACCACAGCAGTTTTGTAGTGCCATCCTCGGTGCAGCGGAGTAGGCTCTGAAACCCCCTTCCACTGGGAGGTTGGCTTCCTCTTGCAGTACCAGGCTGGAATGGGCTTGGTTCTCCTAACCTGATAGTATGCTCTCGTTCTTCTGATATTTTCCCAGTAGAAATCACATTGTGCTGTATTGGTTACTGTGTGTTACTAAATAATTTGGCAATTCAACAGAGTGGGCCATTCCCTCTCTCCTGTTAAGGCAAAATAAATGTGCGATGGGGTGAGGTGGGAAGGAGGACAGCAGGGACTCTGCTGCGGGCGCCCCTAAGTTCCTCCGTTAGCAACGCAGTTTTGTACGTTCCTACCCATTGACGCAACTTGTCCCACCTCACCCCGTTTGTCACCCTTCTGACAGCTTTGCTCTAAACAAGATCTGCTTGTTCTGCCCCCCCCCTTGCGCTTCCGACACACAACTGCTGCTGCTGATCCCAAACGAGATCCTTGTGATCTTAATTAGCATCCCAGGAAGGGAGGACCTGTGTAAAGATAACCATTGGATCTTCCTCTTCCTGTCCTTTCCATCTCTGCAGCACTCTGGTGCTGTCACTGCTCTTCACCACGGCGCAGCGTTGGAAGTCTCCTATCTGATATTTAGTGAAGAATAGCCTCTCTTCCTGAATCCTCATCTCCTCCCACGCAATTTCCAACCTTCAAATAAAAAAAAAAAAAATTTGGAAGCGCATTTCTAGTGACAATCCTGCGAACTCTTACAGTGTATGGAGCCGTCGTCATTACTGAAGATGAATGTAACTTTAGGTTAGTGTACGTACCGTTGGATTTCATAATTTTCTCATTGTTACCTTTTTCTGTTTGTTGCTCTAGAATGGACTTGCTCTTAAAAATAAGACATTGATATTATATTAATAATTAAAGGATGAGAGTTGAAATAATTCAGAGAGAGTAAATGATGTATTTTCAAAGACGAGCGCTCGTATGTGGTACCCAGCGCTGTGCTCCGCTGTCAGCCTGCGTGGTGTTGAGACGCCCCAAAGTCACGCGGCGGCTCTCGTGTTTTTTTCTGGGAATGCAGGGGGTTTTCAGACACCTGCCCTTTGCCTTCTACGCATGTGTGAATTTCGGATCCCTTCTAGATGTTTGCAATCATAATATTTATAAGATGTTAATTGGTTAATTATGTTAGGAAGTGTTCTTCTGTAAATAAATGCAATGTGTCTGCAAACGCCTGTGGGAGAAGCTTGCACCCGCAGGCTGCTCTGGACGAGGGGTTTGTGCGCGGTGGTGGGTGGGCAGGGAGGGTTCCTGGGTGGGGGGATTCTCTTGTGGCCCTGCTCATCTCTCGGCCGCTCTTTTGCCCGGTATCTCCCTAAAGATAGAACTTGAAGGGCAAGTAAATGAATGTTTTGGCTGTTCGGAGGCCTGCTTCCTGGTAACCCTTAATACTGCGTTCTGCGTGTTACTTGGGTTTGTCCTCCTAGAGGCAGAAGCTTCTAAACCACCGATTCTTCAGATACCACCTAGAGGTCTTTGCCTCGCAGCGGATTTGGTTGATAAGCCAACTTCTCAAAAAGAGTGTGTAATCAAATGGCCACCAATAGGAGAAGCGAAGAACACATGGCGGTGCAATCTGCTGTACCACGGTTTTGGGGCATAGTACAGGTATTTGGCTGGCAGAGAGCAAAAGATGTGGAACAAGAAACAAAAAACCAAAGAGTAAAAAGAACTCAGCAAAGAGGGAGGACACAAAGCAGCTGTATTTGGAAAATGAGTGCCCAGTGAAGATAAAGCTGGAGGCCAGTGAAGAACTCGGAGCAGCCCTTTGAAAGAGGGGAGGATGTTTGGAACCCTAGCATTTGCCAAGATGCTCAGGAAATTCTTTTGCATATTCCTGCATTTAAACCAAATTAAAAGATGCGGCTAATACTGTACGTTAGCTGAAAGACCAGCAGCAAGCTGTCGACTTGCAGCATTCCTACAGTGGAACGCCAGCCCAGGATGAAAGGCAAAGACTGTGTGGAGGGGAGGGCTGTGGGCAGCGGTGGCTTTGCTCTCCTTTAACACAAATCAGTTCATCCTCATATCTGGAAATAACGTTTTCTGAAGGTCGCACTTATTTACGTTGACCATATCGGCATAATAGGTTGCATCCTGCTTTGCCCTGAATTAAGGAAACGTTGAGCATACAGCAAATTTGTGGCTGTCCCTTGTCTCAGAACCAGAGCTGCTTCTCCCTGTTCCTTGCAATGGGACCCTCCAAAGGCAGAAATCTTGGCACTGCGGGTTATCCTGTAGGGATTCCTAACCGCCCCTTGGCAGTCTCAAGCACTAGTGTTAAGGGCTTGGGAGGGTTGGACAGCACTGAGCTGTTTTTAGGGAGCAGCTGGCAGCTGTCCTTCAGAAATCCATAGAAAATAAGAATAAAGGTTGGAGTTTCGATTGGCCAGTTGACTCTTCATTACTGTCCAAGCGGCTCTACAAGTCAAATAAAGTCAATCTCCTAACTGCTCTCCCTATTAAATACTCTTCTCACGCGTGACCCTTTTGCAACAACGTCCAACAGATAAAGGCAAAACACTTGTTTATTATTTTGGGAATAGTTCTACTCCGTTAGAGATTAAAGTTTTGAGGGTTTCTGTTAAAAGGGGACTGACTGCAGCTTTGGGTACTTCAAAGTGGAGGGTATTCCACACAACTTCATGGAGTGTAATGATTAATGTTAATAGATAAAGACTTTTTTTCCCCTTAAAATAACTGCAATTCATTAAGTCCAATTCATTAAGCCTAAATAATGAGATAATAGCAGAGTTTCTCTGCTGTGTCATAATTACAAGTTTTATTTGAAGAATAGGATACTGCGAAGAGCTAGAGACGGTTATTGCTAGTGTAAACATGCATGTTAATGGAAGTAAAAGTTTTTTCAGATCTAAATAGTCACCGGTAAAACCCCTGCAAGAGGCATCTGATTTTTTTAATTATTTTTTTAAGCTTAAACCGATAATTTGCAGCTGAAGATAAAATCTGGAAAATAACTGCTGTTCCTGGGCAGATGGCCCGTAATCACTCAAACTTCTCAGATGCCTTAGTGGTGCACAACCCCTCCGTTCACATAGGTGTGAATCATGAAATTGCTGCAGTTCCACCCAGCACCCTGACGAGTTCTCAGCGGCAATGAGGGTGCGGGTGCTTCAGGTCCCTGCCGTGCCGGCCCGAGCAGCCGCCGCCTGGCCGGGCTTTGGCAGGGCCTACCCCAGGAACACCTCAGGAATGCCATAAAGCACAACTAATGGTCTTTCCCAACCTAAATGATTCTATGATTCTGTAATGGATTATTTCATTGATTATAGATTTTAAGGCCAGAAGGGAGTGTTAAATCATCCAACCTGACGTCCTGTATAATGTATGCCATTAAGATTAGCCCAGTTAATTCTGTATTAAGCCTATAAACTTGTGTTTAAATAGAGTGTATCTTTTGCTGTTTGAACTTGTCTTGATGTTCCAAGGCGGGAAGAACCTGTCCTTCCCTTGCTCTTCAGTCAGGCAGGGAAAGGTTGAATGGCCTCGGCCTCTGGGTGTGTGCCCGTGTTCCGGGCTGGCTGAGCGGACGGAGCCTTTTATTGCCCGACACTGTGCATGGAGGTACATTTATACCTTTTATTTTCTTTTTTAGTAAGTTAAATGTGGTTGGACTCTTACTTCTTTCAGTATTAAGGTATTTCTTCAGTTTTTCAAGATGCTGGGCACCGGAATGGTGTGCAGTGTTCCTATACTGGTTGCATCAGCCCCGTACATGGACCTGAAACCTCTTCCCTTCTCAATTTTCCAGCAGATAACGTTAGGGGGTTTACCAATGCCTTACAGAAAGATCTGCTGCTGAATTGGGTCGTCTTTATAGCACCAAAATACTCTGCTTTTTATTCCTAGGTGTAATTATTTTGTACTGGAATATTTAAAAAAACCTGTACTGTTTGAACTGGCCCCGTTCGAGGACAGTAGCGGCTCGCTGCTGGGCATGGGGGTTTCCTCCCAGATGTCACCGCTCCCCCCGCTTTTGTGTCTCCCCCAGGTTCCATCGGCGGCGCTGGAAAGCCGGTCCCGCTTGGCTCCCCCTGGAAACGCCCCTGGGGGGGTTACTCAGGCCCAGACTTCTGTAGCCTTGGCAGCCAGCTGGTTCTGGGGGGATCCTAGCCGTGCCTTGCTGGTAGATTATTGCGCAAATTTGTTAATTTGTATTTGCATAGTACTAAAAAAGATGATAGAACTCTTATCTTTCCCATCGCTGTCAACCAAACTTGTTACCTCATCAGGAATAAAATCCAGGTGGTGGTTGTCTCTCAAGGACTTGGAATTTTGTTGCTCTTCTCTGTATCCTTGCACCGTGATGAAAGAAATGATCCCCATTAATTCTTCAATGGCTTTAAGTTTGCCATTCAAGCCTATTTAGATCTAAAGCGATTTCTCCATTTTCCTGTCTGACAGTTGCCAGATTTCCAGAAGCAGTGCTGTCCTTGTCCGAGGGCCCACTTTACCATCCCAGTGGCTCCGAATTCGTGCGGTGGGAAGTGTAAGGGGAATGGGTTTGTTGCCCAAAGCGCCCGATTCTGTGTGCTTTTGAGAAATATGAGAATTGGTGGCCTGTGGTGAAATCCTCTGGTTAGGCTGAATTTTAAAACACGACGGGGCCAGCTGACCTATATATTTGAAAAGGTGGCCAGTGCAGCAGGATCGTGTTTGCTTCCATTTTTTGATAAAACCAAGATGGTAAATACCCCTGTGTCGCTGTCCTGGCGCGCTCTCATGCTGACGCTGGCCATTCGCTTCCCGTGATTTCCTAACGTCCTCCGGCTTGCTTGGGGTCTGGTTAACAGCTGGTTGACGAGGAGAATGTTTGCCCTGTTAGCAAAGGTACTTTTTAAGGGAAGAAAACACTAAGGGAGCTTTTTTGATGACCTTCAGGGAAAGGCTTGGGAAAAATAAATTACCCTCCCGAGTTTTGGGTGTACGTTTCCAACATGAGCTAGCAATTTTATTGAATTAGTTGAATTTCATTTCTAATCAGTTCAATTTTATTGAGCGACTTGAAGTTTTAAACTAGATGGTATTTCTGCTATTTACAAGAGGGGATGGAAGTTTGAATTATGTGTTATTAAGCTTCCACTTAAATTAGCTTATTGAGCAATTAACAAGTGCGTTAGGAGGCGATTTAACAAATGAATTAATCACTGTTATCTGCTGCTATAGCGTCGAGAAGGCTAAAGGCACCTCTGGTTTGTGCTGGTCTACATTGCTAATGTGTACGGCTCTGGTTATTAAGTAACTTCTTTGATCGGCTCCCTTATAAAATAATTTAATATTGGAATTTTGAGAAAGTATTTTTTAATGGGTTGTCCTGTTTGTTTAATTGGACTGGAAATTTTGGTATTTGGCAAAAATTACAGCCTATTTCAATCAAATTTTTCAGGCTGATCAACTATAGTTTTTACCCAGTAAATCACTAAGAAAATAGTGTTATTTATAGCCTTGAATATATTATGCTTTTAAAAAATATATTAATTCGTAATTCAGAGAAATTAAAATTCTAAATGCCATGAAAGTGCATCCCTGTGAATGTAATCGATGATGCCTTATGAATTAAAAGCCTCTTTCTTCTCTGACATAACAGTTTAACAGCTCTATGCTAGCGAACTTTATTTTATATATAAAGAAAAATTAACTGAAAATCCCTCTGAACTGTGGTGTTGGCTTTGGTGCAGGGCATGAAATAATTTTTCCATCTTACCCCACCGTTCTCCGAAGGTCAGACTTTAAATTGGGCTGTTACTGTCTTGCTGCAGAGTTTCCAAGCTACGTTAATTTTTGGTCTGCCATTGATGGATGGAGCAGTTTGAATTCTGACATGCAGCAGCCTGACTGGAATGACCCGCAGAGGCAGATGTCAGCCTGTTATTTCATGCCCGTTTGTCAGAAAGAAAAAACAGCTTTTTTTTTTTTTTAAGCAGTTCTTCTCTTATACATACAGAGAGCACTTGTAGGTGGATGTGCTCTTAGATACACGTACATATAGAGAATCACTATATAATCACTATATATATTTTTATATATATATTCATCAATTGTGGAAATCCTAGCTTAGGTCTCTTGAGAATTTGTCGGTGACCAGTATCAAGGATGTGCGTATTCTTGTGTCTTCTGGACTGCAAACAAGCCTACAAGAATAATCTTGAGAATTTATATTATTTCATTAAAAGGTATTATTTCATTAAAAGGTATTATTTTGCCCATAGATAATCTGAGAAAATGAACATTGCTCTTTTGTAGAGGGGGAAAAAAGGTGGTGTCTGTTAACTTACAGTTGCAAGAGAATTTCCTTTGTGATCCTGTGTTTGCAGATTCATGGTATATCAGGAATATTTTATGCCCGTTGTCCTTGCATTTTTCTCTGAGGATGAAACGCACGCTTACCGGCGGCACGGGAATGCTCCTTCATGTCAGAGCAAAACTTGCATCCAGAAATGAACGTGGGATTTTTTTCATCAAAATACAGAAATCAATGTAAAGGGCTAATGTGAGCAGAAAGAGCTGAACTTGTACACTTGAAACTTGGCTTGTCCAGCGTCCTGAGCAAAGCGTAATTGATTGGGTTGGTATGGGGGAAAAAATGGGAATACTTAAAGAATTGAAAAAGACTTTTGTGGTTCCATTGGAGGGGATTTTGCCGAAGCCTTAGCGCGACTGTCCCACCTCCGTGCCTCCGTGGTGTCTGCAGGCTGGTCTTGCTAGGAAGGAGCAGGGAGTCGCGGGGTCAGAAGCTCCGTCCTTTAGGCTTTGCCGGTGACATTGTCATAAAACTGAAAGAAACGGAGTGAATGAATCTGGGGGTGACCCTGTGTCCCCAGTGGAGCGAATAGAAGTTTTGCCGTTGGTTCTGGTCGGATCAACATTTCATCTTGTGATCTTTTCTTTCTTTCATCATTCCCCGACTAGGATTACTTTCCTTAATAAACTCTAATTTCTTAATTTTAAAAGTAATTCTTTGTTCCTGAAATGAATGGTTGACATAGAAGACACATCTAGCTAGAAAAAAAAGAAACATAACTCACATCCATGGTCTAGTTGAAATCATGGGGAGGGGTTAATCATAAGGGTATGAAACAGTTGTGCAAATTTGCAGGTAATAAAAAGAACTCGTATAAGTAATGATGGGTGCAGGGTCAGTTTGAATGACAAACCTAAATACTTTTTAATTCAAAGGTACATGTTATCATTAATGTACCTTTTAAAGTTGGATAATGTCAAGTCATGCCTTCGTTTAAATTAGTAAATAAAAGAAAACCTGGAAGTTTTGACTGTGAGCTGTAGGACTACAGCCAGGAAAGCACCAAAAAGAGCATCGGAGAAAGCCTCAGTGGCTCGGGTCGATCAGCCATTGAGCGGGAGAATCCAGCCTTACGTTTTGCCAGGGGCGCAAATGTAATCCATGGTTATAAAATGCAAAAAGGCTGACATCCAGGAAAATAAGGAAGGTGGAAAAGAGAAAGAGCCTGACCTGTGTGTAATATAAATAAATACAAGATGTGTGTTTTTAGCAGCACGTGGAGTCGTCGGTTAAAGCGGCGTAGCTGGCGATCTCGGGGATTCCCTGCCACTGAATGCCTCGAGTTTCAAGTCTGGGTATTTTTAAGGCTTCTCCCCCGTAACTGTAATAGCTAAAGTAGAAATACGGGCTTGATGCAGAGATTATTGCGGGAGGCCCTTTGTCCAAACCGGTGTGAAAGACAGTATTACGATAGTTGTGTCTTTTCCTGGAAGCTCGCGGTCTTTACTTTCTTGTGCCTTATGAAAGGAAAGCAGTAAATACAGAAAACTGCTGCTGAGGTACTGGGTTAATGCAGACAGAAAGCCCCAAAATGGGGGGGGGGGGGGGGGGAAGGGCAAGTTTCTAGAAATGTTAACAGCAGCAGGGCGGTAGCTGTGCTGCCTACTAAGCGCACAGTATATCCCTTAGAAAATAATATATAGCTGCTTATTGTAAAACTGGTGCTGAAAAATAGACAGAATGACTTATTTAAGAAAAAAAATTAAAAAAAGTAGTGGTTTGGTTATTCTGTGCCTGATAGGAGAAGCCTTATGCCCCACGCCCGTGTACCTCGGGATTCTCTGGAGGTCTCATTCAGCCTGTGGGGTCGATAGCCTCTTCCACCAAGCGTGGTGCTGTGTTACGTGGGCATTTTGTCCCTAAAATGCCAAGAGGTTGCCAAAATTCCAGCACAGGAGCTAATGCGGCGCAATGGCGAGAGCTAGAGGAGCTGTTGTGCTTCTTGTTGGAAAACTTTTCGGGGCTGGTGACTTCTCTAACAGCTCACAGTGGAGGTGTGAGCTCGGCCTTGCGAATCTCAGGCCACCCATGAGAAGCTCGCTTCTTCACCTACGCTGCCTTTCATCCTCCCACCAGCAATAATCCACGCTCCCTCTGCATCCACAGGCAAAAGGATGAAAACAGCGGCATGGATGCAACATTTAGCAGCAATGAAACCGTTCGTCTTTCCCCGTCTTGTTGTTTCAAGACACAGCAATGTCAGAAAATGTCACCCGCGTCGTCCCTCTCATGATGTTGCTGCTTCCCTTCCACCAAGACATAGCGTCTCTCATGCCACTGACAATTATTGCTGAAGGTCTTATCCCACTCCATACAACTTCTGTTGAAAGAAGCTTTGGCGAGGTTAAGCAGGGAAATCCTGGCCGGCCGCTGCTCTTCTGTTCTCTTGGAAAACATTTATTCCTTTTAGAGTAAAGCTGCTCCCTCGCTGGGAAGGGTACTCCCAGTTTCCTGAAGAAATGATGAATGAACTGCAGGCAAAAATTGCATGGGTTATTTTGTTGCTGTAATTTCTATGGATCAGGGTGATAACAATTATTTAATTTGGTATTTAAAACAAAAAAAGCATTCTGTAGATGAGCATTCGATGCACAAGCTCTCGGCTGTCTGGTGTAGCCCAGTGCTTTTTAGCGTTGTCATTTGAAAGCCACTTGTCACTGGCCTTGTGCTACGTAGCTGAGACGGGGTTGGCTCTGTTTTTGTGCTGGTTTGCCATTTACATGTAATTACCCCAGGCTGATGCTGAATGCCGCAGCCTGTTTGCGTGCAAGGTTTGCCTCGGAATGTTGTGGGTTGTCAGGATAGCGTCATCACTGCCCGGTTTCAGAAGTCATTGACGGGGACTTAAGACATAGGGACCCTCTCCTATGTTCTTACATCCTAGGCACAGACCTTCTCACTTCCCCAACCTCGTTGTAAATTGATCTGCTCAGTTAATCACTTGGATGTTAAAGGACTAAAAAAGGTTTGGTGCCATCTCTCTTCTGTTGGTATGTGGAATGACGGAAGGAAATCAGTTAAACTTCTCTTTTTATTAGGTTATGACTATAACCAGATGTTGAGGTTTTCCGGACGTACTCCATGGTTTGTCTTTGCTCTCTGGCAGAATACAGAAGCCAATTACTTTTTACTGTAGGTTTCTTAGTGCAAAGCCAGAAACTAAATATGACTGTGCTACTTGAAATGCCACTTATAATTACCTTGCTAGAAATAATCATGTGTTGGGGGGTGTGGGTGGTGGTGGGGTTGTCTTCTGTTAGCAGACTAATATACGTTCTTCATTGGGAATGAGCTCCTGCATCCTTGTTCCCATATTTGTCATTGTGGTCAATCAGAAACGGTACTTCTGTTTCTAATTGATTTAGACCATAATAGCCCATTGATGAAATGTCAGCTCCCCGGAAGCACAGAGAGCCCTGCTGAGAGCTGGGTGTAGCTAACAGCCCCGGTGGGTGTCTCTACTTGTTTAACAGCTACCTTGAGGCTGTCACTGGAAAAGCTTCCGCGGTTTCATGTCAGAACCCAACATGCCAAAAATACCACGTGTTCGGAGGACAACCGATACCCGTGCCAGGTCCAGGAAGGAAAAGGACGTGGTTTGCATTGTGAAGGTGGCCAAGACCTGTGAATGAAGGCAGGACTGGTCAGGAATAAGCGCCAATGCACTAAGGGGGAGAAACATGTATGGTGGGTACCTAAAGTCCTTGTAGCCTTATGCCACGTGGGAGTAGCCAGCGGAAGCCAAAAGGGCAATCATCCAGATCAGTAGTTAGATCGAATCACACCCATCTGTACGAACACAACTTTAAGGGCCATATGTAGATAATATCTGTCCTATGGGTCTTCTGCTCATTAGCTGGAGCAGAGCAACGGTTGGAATAAGCTACTGGTCCATTCTTAGTGACTCTTCCATCACCCCGTCCTTCGCCTCCACCCTTGGTCCTTCTCTCTTTCTACATTGTGCTCATAGATGCAGCTTTCACCAAGTGGCCCTTTGGTTATTTTTTTCACCAACGATTAACAACTTTCTCTACCAAAGACCTAGCAGCACCAGGGTAGTCTGGGAAGTGGGCGTAGAGGGTTTTGATGGCACCTTCTACCTTGTACGTGAAAAGGAAACAATATTTTCTATATTTAGGAAGAGAGTGGTAGCCTGGGATTGTAAATGATCCACAGAGTGGCATAAGCGTCATCACACTCTGTGCCAGGCGGCTGGGTTTGATCCCGTGTACCCAAGCAGAGCGTCCCTGTCCCCTACGCAGCTGGAAGGAGAGTTGGGTAACTCACAACGGGATTTACCTTTGCCAGCGTGCTGGGAAGTAAAGGGAATGTCTGCAATCCTGGCCACGGGGACTCACCTGTGTCTACGGGCCAAGTGACACTCGGGAAGATGTAACTCTGCTCACGTCGCTCTACATGGTGCTCAGCTCGCTGTTGCAGAACATCAGTGCCAACTTTTAAAGACAGCCTAGAATTTAGAATATTTTTCCAGAAGGCTGTGGACCTGGTTTTGTGGGTGGTTTGTTTTTCAGTGGTTTGGGGGGGCTGTGGTGTTTCCTTGTTTTTTCACGTTTTCTCACCTGGAAGAGGTTTAGGCTTACTGGTAGGGAGGCGTCCTAACCCCCAGAGTTAGCGGTAAGGGGCCTCACGTGGTTCAGCGAGTTGTTGCTCTAACTCCAGAGGGAAATGCTAAGTATCACGCCTGTAGTTGATTGTTCAAAGGCTGGAATACGGTCTCCAGCAATTTGTGGTTTAGGCGATGGGTAGCGAGCTCTCGCAGAGCATGATGAAAGGGCTTTCTGCAGGCGTGTTACGCTACAACGGCACCTGGCTTTGGTTTACAGCGTGGATGCAAACAGGTTTTAACTTGCTGTAGTCCTAAAGTGATCAGTGTTCTCAGCATATGTTATGTCAAAGGCTCCTACGTGTCTGCCTGTTATCTTTTCGCATCCTTCCTGTCCCTGTCTCTTTTCTGTACATGCAAGGCAAGGCAGGACACAGATTTTTTCCTATATCTGCTTGTGAAATTTTTTTCAGCGATGATGACAATGTGATAGCGTAACCAGAGCGCCCACTTTTTTTCCCCCAACGTAAAGCACTGTATTTCTTTCCACAGTCAGTCTTTTATATAAGCCCATTGCTGATGATAAATAAATAATGAAATACAATGTCAAGGACCACGTGGCAAACGGGGATGACAATTTCTCTGTTAACTTTTCTTGATGTAAAATTTCTGGATAAACTTCTTATTTGGCTAACGTAGCGTGGCAAGGTTAGAGCCACCCTGAAGAGCCACAAGATGATGGTGTCTTCGGTGTCCGTTCCATCGAACGCGTGCTGGCTGTGCTCGCTACCTGGCCCTCAGCTGCTCGTCAGCAAGGCGGGTTTGTCACCGTTGTGCTGCTGGCGAGCGTAGGGTTTAGGAGCGAGGCCTCAATGCAGGGAGTAGGCGGTTGCGCGTTGGGTGACGGTGGTGGAGCGGCTCTGCTGCGGAGCTGTGCAACCTTGTGTTTGCACGCGGCCGCTCAACGGGATGCTCTTGCATTTGCCAGTTGTCGTGTTCAGGGTTTGACGAGCTTCGTTAAGATACATTTTGTGCATCGTTTTACAGGGTTTAATACTGCTTTGCTAAGTAACTGCTTTTCATGTCACCAGTGGGAAGACAAGATTGGTTTTCTCACCTTGAAATCTGAGCAGCGGGAAGATGCCTGAATGAGGTATCTTTGTTAATTAAGCAGCCCACCGTGTTGATAGTGTTTTAGCTGATGGCCCAACTGGTCCCACTAAATTAGCGATGATTTATTTCTGAGACTTCTTCATAGGTGATGCCTATTTAGGATCCACGAACATATCTAAAGCTTAGGTGTTGATTAAATTATTGATTAAATAGTTTATGGTCTTATTGATCGTACATTATTGATTAGGCTATTAGAAATCAAATAGGAACTGGAGCCTCGTTGACAAGTTCATATGAGCAGCCTCCAGCCTTGAGGAATCCCGGGTCTCTTCAGCATTCAAACCGCAAAGCCGCGACATTTCTAAAAGCGGATTCAATGTAGAAGCTACAGGCTGCTCCACGTTCCCAAGATTTAGGACATGAAATGTTCTGGGCCTTTGAAAGATGAAATTTAAGCTTTAGGACCCAGGAATTCAACTTTAGAACAAAGATGAACTCTGAAAAATACCGGGAGGCTCGGAGAAGAACAGAAACGAACTCCAGACTGGTAGAATGGCGAGGAATTAATTATTCAGGGGTCATCCATTACTGAAAGTATTCTTTCAGCAAGACCCGGGAATTGTCTTCCAGTGGAAATTGTACAATTACCTATGGAGTAAATGGTCTCGTATACATTCATATGTCAAAACGCGCTTCCAGATGTATGTCAGCACTTTTGTGCAGGGGAGGGAAATAAATCAGAGGCAGAGGCAGGCCCGAACCGTTCTCCCTGAGCTGGCACCTCCCGGGCCCCGCTTCATCTGCAGCAGTTACTGTGAAAGCTGTGAAAAGCTGATGGGGCTTTCTTTGCCTTTTTTCTGCTTTGGTTATTTAACTTCTTAAATGAAATAATCAAATGCAGAAATTTTCCCTTTAAAATATTTTATTTTTTTCTCTGGAATCAAATTTCATAACATTTTTGTGTGAAAATGCGTATCATCCGTTCTTGCCTAAGACCTGGGCATTGAAATGCTCAGTGCATAACGACTGCTCAAAGTTTTAAAATGTAGCTTCTATTAATTGCATTTTCATATGAGTGCTTCTAGCTCCGATCCAGACCATAACTCTATAAGCTGCTGGGCATCAAGCGACTGTTTTTTGTGTGCAATCTTTCCAGACACACAGAGTGTCTGAGCCGGGGATGAAGTACCAAGCAGCCATCAATATTTCCGTATCTTTTTTTATGAGGGCCTGAGAATCTACTGGGTCATGGCAAGTCTTCAGTGTTATGAAGGTCCGGTTGCTATCTGTAAGGTTTTCAGCTTCCACATTGCTTCACAGTTTGAAATGGAGATGGTCAATGTGCGGGTTCCAAATTCCCAGATCACGGGTATCCCCTGTCTGAACAGGATCTGGAATCCGGATGCCGCACTCCGTGTGGCGTAGATATTGCGGCCAAAACGGTATGGCAATCTCAAAGGTACATCCAGAAGCTTCAGGGTCAGGCTATGGTTCCTGTGCTCTGGGCTAACCACGGACAAGAGCGATTTTTAAACCCTGACTGGGGGCTGGCAGAATTTTGCACACCCTGGGGCGGCCGGCGGCTGCGTGACCAGGGCTCGGGGGAACCGGGCTGCTCGCTGGGTGCCCGGCCGCCCGGTGCGGGAGCGCAGCACAGATGCACAGCACGGGAACGGCAGCCGTTGTGCCAGCTCCAGGATCGGTCCTGCTCACCCCAGTCATTACCCTTCGGCTGCAAAAGTACACGGGAGGGAGCTTGCCTGACCATAATGCAATAATCCTTCTGAACTTCTCCCCATCAATTTGCAAAAACTCTGCCAAGGCGAGGAACAATTTGCATCTGGTGACAAAATGCAGCTGCGGATTTTCACGTCGCGGTCTGGCGCTACGAGAACGAAAGCGTTCAGCTTGGCTCACGAGGCAAAGCACCTCGCCCGGGAGGGTGCAAAATTCTTGTGCACATTGGGTGTTTGGGTATCTTGCTTGTTTCGTGTTTGGGTGTGGTTTTTTTGTTTGTTTGTTTTTCTTTTGGAGCAAATGACTTCCACCATTCAGCTCCTCTTGCTCAAAGAAATAATATTTCCTTTTTCTTACCTCCCCTTTGCCACCCCCCAGACAGATTTAAATAACAGCAAGGCTTCTCTTTAAAATGATAACGCGCAGGAAATTAAAAGTTAAGCCCTTCGCTGTCCATAGCCCAGCGTCTCCGCTTTCCCCTTCTCCACAGTGGTGTAAATGAGGGACGAAGCCTCAGCCTGAACTTCCAATTTCCTGGCTGTTGTCAGTTGTATCGCAACGCGCCGGTATACAGTTTTCCTTTCTGGGAAGGATTCCTACACAATGTCTTATAGAAAACTAGGGAATGGCCAGAGGCAGAAATTAGATATTCTACAAAGGTTCATATTAACCTAAATTACCTCAATGTTTTGTTAAGTGATGAAGTTTAGATTCTAAAGTATTACTAGTGAAATACTCATCATTTGCAAAGGAATTACTTAAAATCATAGCTTATAATTTCTTCTCTCGTGATCGCTTTGTCTTTTAGTAGTTAAGGAGTCGTACTGGAATGTGGTGTTCCCCCTCCGGTCTCCCTGAACGGACCCGACTTACTCTGAGTTTCACGGTGCTTGCCCAGCCCCAGCGCCGGGGGTGGCAGCGGGGAGACTCCAGGCGCCAGGAGGGACGTGGGTGCTGGAGCCACGCTCGAGGGGGGGCAGAAAAAGGGAGATGAGAGTGGCCGAGATAGCGGGTGAAGGGCACAGGAGGTTTGATTTAAGAGTCATTAATCTGTTGCTGGAAGAAGGTAACTAAAATATTTAACAAACGCTTACAAACCGCTTAAATTCTGCTTTCTGACTGGGTTTTCCCCAGCAGCGGTGAAATGAATGTGTGCATGCGATACCGGGCCGTTGCAGAGAGCACGTTCGTTATTGTGGACTGTTTATCTTAATCAATTCTACATCATATGGTGGAGATGCTTTAGTTCCAGTTCATCCCAGCTCATACTTCTCCCCTTAGGTTCCCTTCCCTCCTCTGTTCAGTAGCTGAGCTCGTGGCAGCTGCATTTTTCCTTTTTAAAATTTTATTTTCTTCTTCCCCCCCCCCCCCCCCCCATTTTCTTTCTGCCCTGGAAAAAAAAAAAAGCCGGCCTTTATCATATTAAGGCTGCGCAGTGAAATTCCAATTTACAGCTGAAAGTAGCCCTATCTGTTTTAAGAACTAGAGGGGATTTTTCCTGTTTGTCTTTCTCTCAATCTTACCCACACGAGTCGTGTACAAGCGTTGTCTTAAAATGTATAGAAACCACCTTATAATTGATACTTCAGCACCATCCTGTGTGGTGCAAAGCAAACCATTGTAGGAGTTGAGCTAAAAATATTGCATTTAACACTCAGAGAAGATGAAATTTTTAGACTTGATTTGCTCATGGTCATGCGGTTGCAACTAAACACGATTGGAGCTGTCACTTCGCTGCGGAGAAAAATACGCAATTTTGGAATATTTTAAATGAGCTTGATATTAGATTCTATAACTCAGGGTGACACAGGGAATAGTGGTGGCAACATGATTGGTTCATTACGATTTGGTAATTGCCGTCCATCATTTTAAAGGGGAAACCCAACCGCAAACAAATGACCTCTGTGCTCGGCAGCCTCCGTAGCCGAGTTGTCATTTTGGGGATGGTTTCAGAAGACACCGGTTGTGTCTGTTTTCACGCTTCTATTTTTCCCTCCCCTTTATCATTTCAGGGGAGCGATTTTCCTCATAAACTAACATGTCAGCCAAAGCATCTACATTTTAAAAAAATATTATTTCATAATTTTCCACATGCACATTTGATGTAAACCCTGGAGGTGTATTCCCCGAGTACCTATTACCTCCATTTTAGGGAAATTACATTAAATTATTAGTGACAAATTTACTTGTCTGCCAATGTGTTTTTCTTGAATTTTACTACAACATCAATACTTGGCTGTTTTATAGGGGCCCTCATTTACCTGTCTTTGAAGGCAGTCACCCCTCTGGGAGCTGTGCCTGTCACTAACATGCTCTAGGAAGAGTCTTTAAGTTTAACATTCGCTGTTTTGAATTAGGGAAAAAAATATGTTGCACTTTAAAAATATAATATGCTTTTCCGACAAGTCATTTTGATATCTGCCGTCTCCGTTTGTAGAGAGCAAGCCCGGCTCCAGGCACGGCGCGCTCGAGGGGGGCACTGCTTTGTCAGCCCGCGCTGACGCCCGGGGAGGGGGACCTGGGCGCCCGGTAAGTGTCCTGCGCGTCCTGCCTTGGGAAGCTACCGGGGTTGCCTTGTGCTGGCGTCTCCAGCCTGATGCCAAAATAAACGCAGATGGGGAAAAAAAAGTCAGTCTGAGAGCTAAAGTCAGCTACAGGACTTCAAATCTCTGTTACAATTGCATAAGGAAATGAAAAATGGACAAAAATCCAGGCCTTTTGGGGCAGCCACAGTGTGCCCGGGGGTGTGTGTGCGTGTGTGTTTACCCGCCTGCCTTTTTTTAATCTTTCAAGTCTTTGTCTTCAAATGCAATTAGCGTTAATTCCAAATAAATGAGTGTCTCTGGACTTGCTATGCCTAGGTAATACTTGCTTGAGTCTACAAAGAATATTCTGCTTTTTGAAGCCAAAGCCTTTGCAGCCCGCGTTCTTCCTGTCGAGTGCAGGGCTGCAGGGTTTCATTTTACGGACGGGGCTCTCGGTGCTGTAATCTCCGGGCGCGACGGATGCGCTGGCGGCAGCGTCCCACCTTACGCTGTGATCTGCTTGAAAATGGGCCAGATGCTGCCAGCTCAGCACTGGCCAAAGGTTTCTGGGGGATACTTTGGAGCTTCAGCAAACAATATTGGCAATAGAATAGCAGTGTTTTGTTCCCTAAAATATTGATCGCTGGCACTGGAGGTGTCTGCGTTTTATTAGGCACGAGGGGGATGCTGCCCCTCCGCAACACTAACTCGGAGTTTTAGAAGCTCTAATTAATGACTGCCTAGGAACGCGTGTGAGAACTCACGTGGGCAGAGCTGTATGAGCACCGTCATGACAACGTTGTTGGTCTGAGAGAGATTCTTTGGCGGTAAACTGGTGCAAACAGCTCTGCTGAAGCCGGCGGAGCCATAGTGCTGTGTCGTGGCACCTCATCTGCCCTCTGGCTTTAGTTATTTGAGTATCGCTCACCGCCTTGTGGGCCGGGTTCTCTTACAGCCCTCTGGACGTTACACACCGTAAGCAAGGAGGGATCACATTGATAGTGATAAATTCCATGTCAGGCTTCCAGCAGTTGGGATATTTTGTGCTGGAGCGTCAAATTTCTGGGAGTTGGCATCTCCAGAAAGCTTGAGGAGGTGAGAAGTGATGATGAAGGTTGCTAATGTGGAGCAGATCGGAACGCTTTCATCAAATTCCTCTCAACTTAGCAAAGCAATTGATTAAAATCAGCTTTTAAATGGGACTTTACTTACTTTGAGATAACTCGTGCTCTAAACAGAGAAAGGATGTCTGAGTATGGGGATTGTGGAAGGAAGGTGACGGTGGCAACATCATTAGAACCAGAACCTCTGAGTGGCGAGGTTGCCCCGCTGGTATTTTGCCGCTGGGTTTGATTGTATTGATCGCCCCCAGCCCCAGGGTTACAGTCCGGGACCGGAGCCCTGCGGTGCCTTCTGCTACGTATTCGCGTGCGTGCCCGTGCGTTCCGAAAGCATGCAACGTCTGCTCCAAGGAGCTTGCAATGTCACCAGTTTTTTCTGCATGTGCAATCGTGTACAACAGCAAAGGGACCTGGATCCCAGTTTGTGTTTTGATGAGACAGAGGTAACGAAGAGCAAATGCGGGAACAGCCAAGGACAAGGGGCAATGCCACCGTTCCCGCTGGGAGCCATCTCAGCGTCTTCGGTGCTGGAGTAACTCTGTTCCCATACCGAGTACAATGGGACTAAGCACAACTAACATGGATTAGATAAATTCTTAATATTTTTCAGTTTCTGTTTATTAACTGTTGATAAACTAAATTTTTCTTTCCCATCTTTCCTTGCTCCGATTATTATTTCAGAGACTGCTCTGCCTGTTTGGCGCTGGCAGTGCCGTAGATCCATGAGAGTTCCACTGGTTGAGTGTTACTCTTCCTTACGTTAGATCCCAGTCTTGAACAAGCAGCAGAACAGAACGTATACTGCATATGTACCTCGTGATTTATTTCAGTTTATTCCCTCACTGAATCAAAACAATTCTACAAATCAATGCGATTTTAAACTGATTAACCTCAAACCCTCTTAATTAGAAAACAGGGGCCTCAGAGTTGACCTGCGGTACGTGAAATGCCTTCCCATTATTTTGCCTAACTTTTTATCCTAGGACTGAAAATAGAAAATGCCTATTATTGCCATTAAATAGAATTTGATGAGGAAATTATATTCTTAAAGGGCTTTCCTCCTCCTTTCTTAGGAGTGGCTATGCCAAGTGCTTGCAGTGTCAATGCGAGGAATTTTGGCCTAAAAGGAAAGTGAGAAAGCCTCGGGGACCTTGTGGCTTCTTGTAGAGCCTTGGTTTTTCCAACACGCGTTGAGTTTTAAGAGTTTTGCTCCTTTTTTCAGAGCCTGGTAGAAATTTTGGAAGGATCACTTAAAAATGTTTCTGATAGAACTTGTGATGAGATCCTCGCTATGACCGCCTTGGACAACGGCTCCTCATTTCTCTTCTTTTCATAAACTCTCCTTTCTCTGTGCTCATCCAGAATAACTCCATGGTCCTTCCGTTTTGTTTGATCTATTCTAGCACTAACGCATTTCAGGGGGTAGGGGTGCTTGTGTGGCCTGTTGATCCAAGCTCTGGGCGCGTGTGAATTGGCAAATTAAGGCTTTTGTGTGTTAATCTTCAGTGAAATACCTATCGGCGTCTTTAAGGTAAATATTTCATTCATGGGTTTCTCTTCTCGCGTCGGACAGGCTGTTGTTGAGGGGTGTTGGCATATTGGCACAAGCTCGTTTTGGTGCATCCAAAACCTTGTACCCCACCTCTCCCAGCGGCTGTGCTGCCATCCGCTCTGCGTCGACTTGATGGCACGGCTTCTCACGTCTGCATGTCAGTTAAATAAGGGTGAGAATGGGGAAGGTGTACGGCACGAATAGGTTATGATCACAAGGATTGCCTTGTGATTTGTGTAAGGGACTTGTTGGTTAGCGGGGTGACCGGCGTGACGAAACGTGTGCCTTGGGTGCTGGTGTCTGGCAAAGCGCTGGGACGACGCTTGCCTGTCGCGAGATGCTTATGCGCTACTGGTGCCGACTCATTGAACTGGGATCACGTTTACCTGGGGCAAAACAGTGGCTTGCAGAAGGGAAACATTTTAATAAACAGCCGGGGGTGGCACCCGTAGATCTCGCGGGGAATCGTTCCTTTCTCACGCAGAAGCCCCCAGCCAGCGCTGCCCTGTCTCCCGCCCTGACGATGGATGGCTCGATGCAGATTCAGCGAGCCATGCCTGTACGGATGGCGTGACAGTCTGCTAGATATTTTAAAGAAATATATTTAAGTAATTGTACAGTAAATTATTTCTCCTTTTTAGCCCGTAATTGCAAATGCAGGCTGTAGCTTTATTGAAATGGGATTTCCTGCATGTGCCCTCGGCTTTAAATGGATGAGAGAGACGGGGCGATAGTTGCTTCTCCCGAGCTGTTCCCACTAAGCAAATACAAATCGCGTAGTGGAATAGATGAAGCCTTGCTCAACAGTCCTGTTGATATGTTAAGGATTATTTTTATCTCGGGTGGGAGAGCAAACAGCATAATTAGGTCGGTTTGTTCTAAACCTCAGCATTTGCTGCTTCTAAACTTTACCTCTGTCTTGTTCTTTTTGTTATTATGGCTTGAAACATGAAATATTTCACGTTGCTTCGTGCCACCTCCCATCCTTCTGGTCTTGTCTGGGTATTTTCTCTCTCTCTCTGTATATACATGCACCCATGTGTATGTAACGTATGCAAACACCAGTCGGGTGTTGTGGTTAACGAGAGCTTTCTGTAAACGTGTTCTCACGTACGTACGCGTGCGTAGGCAAACCGTGCGAGCGTGCAGGGGCCAGCGAGGTGCGCAGCAGCGTTCCCGTCCGTCCCGTCGGCGATGGCTGCGCCTGCTTCCCCTCTCTCTCTCGGCCTGTTTGCCGTGAGCACCAGGCTCGGCTGCAGGGTTTATCTGTAGTTAGGCGCCCGTTTCCTTGGCAGTCGGTCTCTCAAACCGCAGGTAACGTCACCACCCTTTGCGCGCCGCGAGGAACGCGCCCAAAGCGGGGAAGGATTATTCCGTCTGGAGCAGAGAGGAAACATTCCGCCTTTATTCCCGTGCACCTAATACCTTGGTTTAGCTCAAGATGGAGGGGTTATGATTCATATGATGCAGAAAATGGCCGATTGCTTGGTTTCTTTTAAATGTATCATGCTCGGCGCACACGGTCTCTGAGCATCAGTTAGAGAGCAGTGACAGCGGACTTGACCTTTCTCTTCAAATCATGGGGGGGTGGGGGAGGCATTGCCGTGGTACAACAGCATTTCAACTTGTTTTAACCGATAACTTTCATATTTAGAGACATTAATACGTTCTGGAAATACAAAATCACTTTCGAGCAAGTGTAGTCACATGTTCTTTTAAATGGGATTTAAAAATTTAGCCTCTATGTGCATAATAAGACGCCTTTAAGATATCGTCCTGACGTGGCTAATGCTCCTAAAAGGTCAATACAAATATTTAGCTTCTGCTTCTACTTCTGCCGTTTCACAGATTGGACCCATTTTTAATTTGGAGTCATCTCACTGAATATTTTAAGGACTATTTAGGCAGCTTGTGAGAAGGCACGAACAATAGGTCCTGTATGTAGGAAGGTGTTGGTTATAAAAGGGCTTAAATTGGCTTTAGTGTAACTGGAAACCAAATAAATGGTTCTGGAAACTACACTGGGAGATTTAGCCGCTGTTTTGTGCGGTCACCAATTAGTGCCATTAGAAAGTCTAATACGCACAGCGTGGCCCGGCAGCAGCTGTGATTGATACAAAGCTCGGCCAATCGCGCCGGGCCCGTGTCAGCTCTCATTAGTCTGTGATCAATTACCGGGGTTTTAGGCCAATTTGAATGAAAAGTAAAAACACATTGTTACCACAAATTTCATCAAGTGAATATGCTCTATGAGGAGATAGATCAGCTATGACCTCCCTGACATTTTCAAAATGTTTAAAAGCTGAAGTTAATTCTTTGTGATGTCCTTTCATCTTTAGTTGACAACGGAGAGACCTGGAGTGGTGACAGGCCTTGTCAAGTGGCTCCGTCTTATCAAAAACAATACCCTCCAGATCCTTCCAGCCAAATATTCTAATCTAAGATAATTGCATTTAAAATTTTGTCTCGCTTTTATGCCTTTCCCCGAACCGCTTTTGCATTAAGTAACAAACCTTTTCACTCAGTGCTTTTTTTGCTTTTACAAGGTGGAACGGTTGCTAAAAGCTCGCTATGGGCTGCAGTGAGCGCAGGCGAGCCCGGGACGTCTGCACTGCCGCGGGGCGCCGGCTCAGCCGTGGCCCGACCACCTCGCGCTGCTCGTGCCGCCCCCGAGGTACAGTCTTATGGATTCTACGATTGTCCATGGGTTTCGACACCAACTTCAGACCCCGCCGCCAGCCCTCTCCTTCCCAGCCTCTGCTTGCCCTCGCCTTCCCAGTCTGGCTGCATATTCCTGCAAAAGCCCCTTTTTTGGGTGTCGAGTTGAGGGTGGGCTGTGAGATAAGGCCACTCCACTCCAGAGGGGTCGTGTGTAGGGTTTGTGCACTAGAACGGCCATTTCAGCATGCAAAACTCATCAGAACAGATTAAACATGATTTAAAAATATTTTTATTATTATTTTTCTCATCATTAGCTTTCTGTTACCCAAGGAAGGTTGCAGAAGTGAGTATCTTTAGATCTTTAACTGGGGGGCTTCTTGTTTCCTGAAAGAACGAGCTGGTTGACGCAAGTGACAAATGCTCCTTGCCACTGCTGGTGGCGTTCCCGGCCGTGGGCTTGGGCTGCTCCAGGCCCCCTCGGTCCTCCCGGCCGGAGCGTTGTCCCAGGCACCCAGCACCAGCGGCCCCACTACTCCAGTATGTTGGGTTATTTAACATTTTCAAACCCACAAAGCTCATTTCAATAGAATAAAATAAAAAGACCTGAAAAAAAAAAATTTAGTTTTCCCTATGCTGGCAGATTTTTCTTAGTAATTTTGTCTTCACATCTTCCAAAGCGGAATATAAACTAGATCAAAGACTGGAAGTAGCAGAAGGAGGAGTCTGTACCACAGAAGTCTGCCATGGGACAGATGCGAATGAAGGCGACTCCCATACCCGAGCTGTTAATTACCCGAGGGTTGATTCAGGACCGTGTCCTTCCTTCGCTGACGTTCTTCTTAGATGAATTCTTTTCCCATCCCTTTGGCGATCCTTGCGGTCTCTTTAGGTGTGCATTCACATGCCCTGTCAGTAACCTCTCACATGGATTTTTGCTGTGTCAGTAAACATTTCTGAAAATAAGGTTTTCAAGCGTGAATTATTTATACTGTATGATAAGCAAGTAGGAAGTTGAAATTCAATACTAGTTCATAAGATATTTTTTTTCGCTTGATTTCTCTGTCTCCTGCTCTAACCAGGCTTTTGTTAGAAAGAGTACTTTATTCTTTTCTGACACGCTACTAAAGGTATTATGCAAACGTAAGATGTTGTTCATTATAATCTGTTGAAAATGGAGGCAGCAGAAAGCTGAATTTCATTGTATAACTTGATCTAAGAGGAGATTTTAATGGAAAACAGCAGTCAGCTGAAGGTGTCGGGGCTGATTGCAAAAGCTGATTTTATTATGATACCGATATTAGGTGACCCACATTCTCTCCGCACCAAGGCGGCGCGGTCCTGGGAAGCGAGTAAGGGCTATTGCTTACAGAAGCCGAGTGGCCACGGGGGCCATTTAGGAGAGCTGGGCCTAGAGCCGGAGGCAGTCCGATGTGCCGGTTCTTGCAGAACCTGCCTCATCACGGGTAATCGCCTCGGGGGGGAAGAAGCCGTGTGTGTCACAGGCGAGTTCAGCGGCTGCTCCGCGTGCCATCTGAACCTCCTGAACCCACAGGAGTGGACGTGGGACGGGGAATGGGGCTCTGCTTCGCCGTTGGCTTAGCAGCAAGACCCAGTCGGCACGGGAGCCTGGGAAAAGGTTCTGCAACCCTTTCCAGGCGCTGCTATGATCACTATGCCGGGCATGGTTATATTAAGGGGAAAAAAGGTCATTATAAGAAAACTATTTGTCCTTTTGGCAACGTTAGGCCAGTTCTGTAACTCATATGGACCATCTCACCTTCCCAACGTTTCCTTACATCGGCCGCCAGTTACTGGAACGTTAGCGGGAGCAGAGTTGTTTGGTTTGGGCACGGGGAAATCCAGGCTACTGTTACTTGGTTCTCACAAGCCCATTTGAAGACAGAAATTAAGATATTTCAGTTACTGTATTTAGAAATGTATCAGCACTGCTTACCTTTAATAAAATGTGAACATGCTGTTTGAATTGTCCATGTTTTTAAATACCTCCTTTTATCGAGGAGCGACTATGTATACATGCACGCTCTGTATATATCATATACGGATGTCTATGCAGACTGTGGATCTGGAAATTCCAGGACGGGTGGGCACTTCTGGCCTGCTGCTTTCTCTTTTTAGAATGGGAAATTATGAAACGATGTCTGCACGTTCATAAATTCCATGAAATAGCTGGATCTTCATAGGCAGCATGCGGAAGCTGAGCTTCAGCCGGGGTAAGGTGCTGTGCGGGGTGGCCGCTTGCCTCCCCCCAAACTAACTTTGAGCGTTAGGGCAACCAAAAGGGTTTGTGCGTTCTCCTGCATACCGTGCCGTTTGTCCGTGGGTAGCTGGTGGCCCAAAGAGGCCCAACAGCACTCACTTTCAGGCTTTAAAAATGGAAACTGGTTTGTTTTTTTCCCCTTGAAGCTGCAGAAAGCCTAAACTATTTAGGCTGGCTGTTTAGGGGGTCATATAAATAAGTGTAGTCTAATGTGTTTCTCATTGCATAGCGCTTTGATACTGCCTGTGCGAGGTGTGAACTTGGACTGGCGGGGAATTTTCTGTCAAATGAACCCTCCAGAGCTTTCGCCGTGGTTGAAAACCTCTTCCCACTAAGCCTTGAAATAGGCGGATTCCCCGGGTCCCCCTCCCGCCCCCCCGTATTCCTTAATAAGCCATGGGATGGTGGAAGAGCTTCTCCTGCAGAAGCGAGCACCCGCACAAGTCCCTCCAAACTGCATTTATTTCAGAAAGGTTCTGTTAAGAGTTCTCATGAGTACGTATCGAGCAGTCCCATGTTTTTCTTGGAGGACTCTTTAATAAAACTATTTCTTTAACAAGGCTCTGCTTAGCCTGCTTGCACAATAAATTCCGGGTTGTGGAGCAGTGGGAATAGTGATTTAGCATCGACAGATTTACCCTCCTATGAGGTATGCTAGCTAGAAGGCTGAAGGTACCAAGATTTTATTTTTTTCCAGTGGATCAACGGAAAAATGTTACCAATAATTTTATTTTTAGGAAAATTTTGCACTTGTGAGGGCAGAGGAGAGAATCGCATGCACGTGTATGTAATGCTTTTTTCCATAGGTGGGGTTCATGTGTGTAGGCAAACATACATATATATATATGCACTTATGTACACCTAGGCACTCCCTAAATAATGAAATTGTTTTCATGAATGAATCATTTCCCATGTGAAAGTGAATGTTTATTTCTACCCTTAAAATTAGATATTATAGCAAATCCCCTAAGTTAATCTTATTGAAATGCGTTTAATTAATAACTGCAATTAGAATGCTGCAAAGCTCAGCGATGTTTATTCAAATCAGCAGAAGAGGGCATCTCTTTTCCAGCAGACTTCAGCTTTCATTACTGGTGTGTAAAGGAGTTTAATTTAGCTGGAGTAGTGTAAACCTTTTTGAAAGAGGTGCCCCATTCCGCAGAAGACTCATTCTCCACGTGCTCTAAATACTGTACATATTTACCAAATTTAAATACATATTTACATACGTGCGATTGACCCAATTGAATGGAATGACTCCCTCGATACCTTTTATAGTCTATTAGGTAAATAAGCATCTCAGAAGCGGGCTCGCTTTTCTTTGCACAGCAGACAGTAATGTAGATAGGATTAGAGTTTTGGGTCTGGCACGGTAGTTGGGTTGATGGTTTATGGGAGAAAATACTTCTCTCCCCTTCAGATGGAGACAGATGCAGGGACCAACCGATGGACCAAACCCTGCCTACACGGCAGGCAGTGCGGTTGGCAGCGGGTCTGGGCAGGAGGGCAGGCAGGCAGGGGTCCTGCGTGGTGACACCACCCGCGGCCATTCCCAGCGCTGCGTTGGCCAACGCCACCTTCGTGCCCCATCCTCCTTCCCTCTCCTCTCCCCACGCTCTCAGCCTGTGCTTCCCAAGAGTGGTGCAAAACGCTGAGGTACAACCCTTGACTGTTGAAGGAGGTGTTTTGTGTTTAACGCGTTTTGCCTTAATTAACCCTTTATAGATTTCACGCTCACTTTGTACTAATGGATGAGGTGCAAAGAGAGAGCCGTTCCTTTTTTGCTCCGTGGAAGACCACGGGCTGTTCAGTACCGCTGCTGGCAGCAGAGCAAAGGGCTGATTTCTTCACCGCAGCTGCCTGTATGCCTGCCTTCCCGGAGCGCAGTTCCAGCACACCGTAACCTACATTGCTTACAGCTCTGGCAAAGCCTGCGCCAGGATGTGCCGCGTGCCTTTGGGATGAGAGCCAGGGCAGGTCCGCGTTGTCCTCGTGCTGCTTTCAAGGTTCTGATGGCCTTGAGTTGGACAGAAGTTGATATTCGTGATCTGTCCTTCTGTCTTCCTCAGTATAAGTCGGTAGGGATTTCCAGAGCAAAGTAAAATACTTTCTGCTCATTTCTGTCTGTAAAGAGCAAAGCGGGGGGGGGAGGCGGTGCTGTTGTTCTTGAATGAGGACAAAGAATGGCTTGGTTGCATTTTTGTTGGTTTGCTTTCATTTGGGTTAGAATAATCAGCGTTAAAGGGGTTTGCTGATCTCTCTAAAAATGGCCTGAGAACAGTTGTGCGTGTGTTTGGTCAAAGCCTGTATTGAAAAGCAGGAAAGCAGCTGAAGGAGAATTCACTCAGGCAAATGCAAAGAGCGAGCCACCAGTTTGAAGCCTCTCTGAGCGCAACGACGACGCGTGTATTGGTGTACGCTGGAGGGACCGAAATAACACAGCCAAAGGGAGAACTTGGTCGCAAGTCCAGACCATTGATTCCTTTGGAATAGGGAATGGTTTTGATACCACTGCCATTACCGCACAAAGGGGTTTGCGACCGCTGGGTCCAAAGCAGTGAAGCTGGATTCCATGGTAAAACTGCCCCTCTGTTAATTAAAGCTTAAAATGACCATCTGATAAATAACCATCTCTGAATTGAAGCATCATCATCATTGTGTTGAAGAGCCTTGACCTGTGACACTGCCATTTGCCATCCTACAAGCAGAATCCCAGGCGGTGCCATGAGATTCCACAGCAAAATCGCTTTATTCCAGTAGGCCAGGAGCAAAACTCAACTGTTTCAGAAATTAAAAAGCCACTCCAAATGATCACTGAAAGTAGGGACCCTTTGCCCTCTTTAAAGCATTTTAAAAAGAAGTTGTGAAAATTCTCCATAAGTGTTTAAATTTAGATACAGACTTTTATCGTCATTACTAAGAATAGATGCAGAAGGCAGCAAGAAATAGGTTAAGTAATTTGCTCAATACCATGGAAAAAATGAGGAAAAGAAAACATTTGGAAGGAAAATTTTAAACTGCTTTTTTGGTTTACTGGAGAATCAAGGCACAGCAAGACGTTTGTCACCCAGCTGTAGCTGCAGGCGGAGAGCTAACAGCGCTTCAGCCATGTCTCTTGGCTCCCATTCCCAAAATCGAATGGAATTTGTACCTTTTTAGTGAGCCTCCACAATATAGGGTAGAAATAGCCAGAGCATTCTGATTTCTGGGTCTGACGAGCACAGGCCGTCTCGGTGTCGGGGTCTGGCAGATGGTGGTTCATGGGCCAGGGGCTTGGGACTCGCTGTACCACAGCTGTCCTTCAGTGGTTTTCACAGACCGCTATAAGCACTATCACCATGCTCTTAATTAAAAACATCACTCTTCTCAATATTGAAACAATTGTTTGACCACACGGGCTAACAGTGTTGGAAAGACCGCGTTCAGAGAGCACTGATGGGGGAAGAGATGAGCTATGAGTTAGGCCATGCTCTCTCCTGTGCCTTTATTCAGCACTGCCCTCTGGTTGTAAAACCTGGCTGCTCTTGGGTGGAAGGGGCAACAAAAACTGATGGTGTGTCCCTACTGCCCAGCGGTCCTGGTTTCGGCTGGGACAGAGTTAATTTTCTTCCTAGTAGCTGGCGCAGTGCTGTGGTTTGGATTTAGCACGAGAAGAATGTTGGTAACCCCGATGGTTCAGTTGGTGCTGAGCAGGGCTTACACTGAGTCAAGGCCTTTTCAGCTTCCCCTGCTCTGCCAGGGACGGCTGACCCTGACTGCCCCCCGGGGTGTCCCACACCCTGTGACGCCCTGCTGAGCACCCAGAGCTGGGGGAAGGAGGAGGAAGGGGGGGACGCTGGGAGCGATGGCGTTTGCCTGCCCAAGTCACCGTTACGCGGGATGGAGCCCGGCTGGCCTGGGGGTGGCTGAGCACCCCCTGCCCTGGGACGGAGGGAAGGAATCCCTTGGTTTGCTTTGCCTGGGTGCGTGGCTTCTGCTTTGCCCGTTAACCTGCCTTTAGCTCAGCCCACGGGTTTTCTCACTTTCACCCTTCCCATTCTCTGCCCCATCCCACCGGGGGGG
>BOSO01002359.1:8222-56597 GCA_018403395.1 Gorsachius goisagi | reverse complement strand
GCACTACGTGACCAAAGGTGCCACGGCTGTCTGCTGTACTGTGAAATCTTTCAACCTCATATTTAATGACGAGTTTATCGTGGTAGAGAAAAGGCTAATTTTTACATGAGGGTTTTTTCATTATTATTTTTGGGAGGTCATTCTACTGCAGTTACTTGATTTCATTTTCAAATTTGAGTCATGGCAGCAGTAGTGTTTAGCTTGTTTGCTATTTGCTTTGAACGACAAATTATTTTTTGTAGCTGCAACTGAAAAGGTAACGTTGAGAACTCGGAATTAATTTTCTACATTGATTCTTTCAGTCAAAGATGACCATGCAATGGAGAAATCAAATGCTCGCCTCGGAGCAGGGGGTGAGCGCTTCCCAGGCGCCCTGCCCTGATAATCCATCTGTTGTTCTATGCGGAGTCTTTTGCTTTTGGAGATTAGAATCAGGAATCTGTGAATTCCACTCCGGCGGCGGGTGCCTCGGAACTGTAAATACGCGTGCGGTGCGACGTCCTGACGGGGCTGCTCAGCCTGCCCCTCCCCGGGCCAATCCAGCGCCCACTGATTTACAGAGCTGTTCTAGCTTTATCTTACTGGTTTGCAAATTCTGGTGACCAATTACATTTCAAACATCAGTTATTTTTATTATGTGATTTGTTTTACTGGAGCATATAGAGAAACCAAGCACGATTTCAGAGAGCTCGCAGTCTAGTTTTAGATATATAGTGAGGATCATAAAGGGAAAAATGAGCTAGCCCATATAGCAATGGCCGTTACTTGGGCCTGGCATGGGCCTGTCCTGCTGTTACATTTAAGCTCTTTAATTCTGGTGGGATCCAAGGGGAGAAAACGGAATAACTGGAGCGATCCAAAGCCAGGGATATGGTTCTGGTGGCTGAGAGGGGACACAGGCTTCATAGAGTGGCACAGGAAAGATCAGGGGCTGATGTGGTTTGGGGACATCACGAGGAGAGATTTTTCTGGTACCGTATCATTCATCCTGTTCTTTGGGGGAAAAAACGGGGAGAGTTTGGTATTAGGGGCACACTTTGCATTGAAATACGATGTAAAAAGTTTTCCTCCAGGGAATATATCGTACCAGCAGAGGTTTCAGACTTCCCCAATTTCTGTTGCTTACTACGTTGAAACACTCGTGGCAAAAGCGTCAGAACTTCTGCTTGTGAGATAATTGTTGTTAACACCTGGGGCGCTTAGTCCTCCAGCCCGGATTTATTGTTAAAGTTTGCCTTTCTGGTGTATTTTAAAGCTTAAAAATAGCCTCATCCCATTGCACCGCCCGACGGAGCCGTCCAGGTCGGTTTGCAGAATGACTGAAGGGATGCTACCAGGGGAAGGAAAGATCTGGGGGTGCGTATAGGAATAACTCCCCAAACGTGCATATTTACAGCAATTATGGATTAGACGCTAGGTTGATAGCTAAGGTGAACCTGAAGCAGAATGCTTTCAAAAAGAGCTATCCATTTCACCAGGACAACGTGCTAATGTAGATCATCGTGCGGTATACGGACCGCGGGGGCGGCCAGCGCTGCAGGGCAGATGTTCCCTTGCAGCGGCGTCCCTCCTGCCTTGCTCCTGTTCAAATGCAGGGCACACTCAGCTGCACGGATGATATTTATTCAAGTGCTTTTTAAAAGACACGGCGAAATGTGCGCTTTTTCATCTTCAATTTATCACTCTCAGTCTGATAGCAAAAGGGAACGTAAGTGAAATCCAAAAAGAAGAATGATAAAAGAAAAATACATGCAACATTCCAGATGTTTTATGGGCTGTCTCAAAGCGACCCTGTGCACGGTCATGCGTTGTGTCCTGAGCTTCACCCATCGCCTGGACAGTCTTGTAGGTGGGTGCACGTTGCAGATACCAGCAGATGAAATAATTTATTTTTCTGTCCCTACATCAGGTTTTCTGTACATCAGTACGTTGATCTGTTCTTTGTCCAAATAAAAATGAGTCGGTGATGTGGGAATGGGGTTTATAATGTCGATCGGGGCTTCTTCCTCTACCAGCTGCAATTTGGCAAATTCAAGGAGAAGAAAGAAAGGTCCCTGCTGTTGTATGGGATTTTTTCAGATGGTTTTGGTTTCTTGCCATTCCTCAAGGGCACAGAGATTTTGAAGATATTTTGTAATTTTCCTATTCAGATGCTTGACTGAATGGAAACCTGTAAAAGCTAAATTGTAATAGATGGACATACGGAAGGAACGGTCGTCTTGCTCTTGCCCGTCGACAACTGCATTTAGAGTTGCGGCATCTCTGAAAAGTCACGTCCACCCCACACCCTGTAAAGCAGGAGAGGGGACCAAAGCCATACCCTGCCATAGGGGCTGCAGAGTCACCCTTCAGCCTGGGAATACCAGCACAACCCTGGGAACGGGAGGAATTCCGTGCCGTGTTTGTTCTTTCTTAAAAAATAAAAGGGATGCTGATTCTCCCCCAGAATTTCTCAGTCTGTGGTAAACTTGAGCAGTTTGCATTTTTTCCAGGCGGGAGTATAGAGGGAAACTGGAAATACTGTAGTTATGTAGCAACGAGTTCGTTTATATGTTCTTGTAGCAATCACAGCACACACAGTCCCAGTTCCTAGAATGGAGCAGGCGGCTCTGCTTCTTCGTCCTTTTACGTGGCAGGATGACCTGGCTGCTGAAAAGGCCAACCCGCTGCAAAAATGACGTATGTGGGCACAATGTTCAAGGTTTGAATAACTTCAGGCTCCCACACACCTCAGGACTGAGCTGGTGCTTGGAGTCAGGGTGGGAAACCATCTCAAACTTGACCAAGCCGACTTCTTTGCTGGTGCTTTGCGAAGTGCAAAAAGCCAAGGAAACCACGGAGCACGGGAAAGCCAACAGGATGTGACACATCGTTGTATGACGTTGAGTAGCAGTGGTGATGCAAGTTAAAGAGGAGATGCTTCAGCCCAGCTTTTCACACCTAGCGTCTTTAGCAGGTGCCATAATTTTTGTCTCCCCACCGTAAGATGTCACCTGGAAATAGAGAAGTGCTCCCTCAACCCCAGGTTTCTGGTCTGGTCTTTCCTATGCAGGTGAGAGTAAGATGAGGAAAAGATTAGTGATGATTTCCTGAAATGCATTTTTTTTGGGTGGAGTTATCTGGATCTCTTTCTTCATTATTGCTACCATTACTACTACTGCTGTTGTGGTAGCTGGGGGGGGGCATCCTTCTAAACCATGTTTTGGTATAACCAGGCCCTGGCGTTCTCCAGTGAAACACCATCAGCATGGGTTCTACAAAATACCTTCTTAAAAACTCCTCTGAGCCTATAATTACTTCCCAAGCTGCCTCAAAACACAGGCAATGTAAAAACTGTGAATTATTAAATGGTTGCTCTTAAACTTTTTGTGGAAGGAAGAGCACATATTAATTGCATATTCATTAATCTGAAGTCTGTCTATCCAGAGTCCATCTTGCAGCATGATGAATCTGAACACAGAAGCAAAAGTCACAACATAATGCAAAATAGATTCCATTTCTGTCCCTTGTGTAGCTCTAGAGCGCAAATGCAAAAATACAGAAATATGAGAGAAGCACAATAACCCGAAAGGGATCTCGAAAGGAGAAGGGAAAACAACTCCATTGGTTTTGTGCAGCCAGTCATTCCCTTGGAGGTTTTTGGAGCATCTGTTGCAGTGGTTGTGTCCTGGAAAGGTAGGATATGGTCTGTGAGAAGAAATATTCTCAACAAAGCTGCCATCCACTAAGGATAAACTGGTGCGAGTGGGTGCAGCCCTTCCCGACTCCCCCTCTGCCAAGAAATGTAAAAATACCTCTCAAGGAAGATCTGGTTCTTGAGTGACCAGGTCTCATGGAGATCAGCACTCCAAATTTTTCTCTGACTCTTATTTTTCTCTGACGTACTGGCTTTCTGCTTTTGCTGCACGCATGTGCACGCGTGCAGTCGGTGGATATTGCGTGTGTCTTCACCCATGCACACGCGAGGTCGGAGGCGGCACGCAGCTGCGCAGTGGCCCCGTGGCCCCGTGTGTATATATCTATCTATGATCATAAGTATTAACAAGTGGCTGGTTTAATGAATGCGTTTTGAAAGAATCAGTGATATTTTAGCTTTGGAGCAGAACATACAAAGAATATCTTCTCGAAAGGCAGAGTTTAAAGCTGCGCGAAACGACCCCAAAGCACAACCTCAAGATGTGAAGCTCGGCTTACGCCTGTGCGCGGGATGCTCAGGTGCCCCCTCCACCCTGTGAATATTTCCGACGTGCATAGGATATACTGAATGCTGGGACTGTAGTGTGAGAATATTTAAAGGAAAAAGCTGAATTCCAGACTCATTTCTAGGAATACAAAGCAGGCCAGAAGGTCTCAGTGCTTTGGACTCTTCAGTGATTTTTTTTTTTTCCGCTGCGTTCTTATAACGTAATTTATTGTGAGTGCTATAAGGAAGGACTGTAAGCAAAACAACTCAACTGTCTGGAGACATGCATGTTAAAAACCAAAAAACGAGGAGGATGTTGCCTGGGTCACTGACCATTTAACAGCCCTTGAGCAGGATGTGCGAGCGCTGCTTACGGCAGAGGCTCCACTCGCTTTTCTCCTCTCCTTTGTAATAATTCTTTATCCAAATACTTGTAGTGAATGAAACCTGCTGCAGTGCGAGTCACATTATCTATTCCTGCCCACTCTTCGGGTCCTTTGATTGTCCTCATGTCTACTGTGTGGAGGGGTAAATATTTGACCACTCCGCTAGCCATTGCCTCACAGCCTCCGAGTGACCCTGCATTAATTAGTTGGGAATTTCGGGGCTTTGAATCTGATTGAATCAAAATATTGTTTTTACAAGTTGATGAAGGCTTGATTGATGTGGGTTCTGCTGATTCTTTAAAGGATTAAATTGTATGTACAGATTAGAGAGTCCTGCCTGTCACTGCTTAAATGGGAATTGTTTTTTAACAACGCCGAGAGAAAACAGTGTTTTTCTTTAAAACAGAGAGAGAAAGAAAGAAGTCCCATGGTTTCCCAAGGTCTTGCTCTTTCTGTCTTTGTGGGTGGTGTATTTCATTCAATCCCAAAGTATTCTTTTCAGGCCAGATTCGTGCTTGCCTTCTCCTCCAGCTACGCTGTCCTACGCCTCGGCTGTAGGAAACGGGCCCTCTGGGTTCCGGGCTCAGGGAATGATGGAGATGGCAACTTGCAGGCCCATCCGTCTGCTAGCCCATAGAGTCTCCTGGACAATAGCAGGAACATCTATCAAGCCTCTTAGGCCTTCCTTTTTGGAAGAGGAAGGGACCTCAGGGGACTAAATAAATACACTGAAGAGGATAAAGGAAGATGTAGTGGCAATCACATGCCGATAGTTTGACAGAAGAGCGGCTCTTTAACTGTACTGTTTGAGAAGGGGGGACCTCCGAGGAGTGGCTATTCCTTACACAGGGCACCATGGGCCGCGTGTCCCTTTCTGCGTGGCTGGGGTATACGGGGGGTTATCCCAGGGATTTATAAAACTATAATCTGATTTTACTGTAAACCTGTTAGGATGAAAAATGGCTTGTTCCGATGGGCTCTGTGCTACGCAATGCATCAGCCCCCATACACCCAGGAACATGGAAGTGATTTGGCGTGGGCCCTACTGCGGGACGTGTAGCAGAGTCAGTCTAAAGCGCTACTGAAAATGCACGCGATCGCTTCCAGCGTTGGTTTTGCCGTAGCCACGGAGCCGCCTCGGGAGCCTGGGCTGCCTCCCTCCCCGAGGCCGGGGCATCCCCGCTCCACAGCTGGGAGGAGGGAGGGGGTGCGCCTGGTTTTAAGAGCCATGGAGGGACGGGAGGGTGATAGGGAAGCCAGCACATCACCGTTACTGCCTGACGTCTCACCCACGCCACGTGGAACACAAGAGCCAGTGACTCTGAAGTAAGGGGGAAAGAAACTTCCCCCAGCTGGTACCCTGAGAAAGGGGTTTCCAGAAGATCCCTGTCAAGCGACAGGTCGTTCCTGCGCCTCCTTCCGTTGACGGGAGGGGACTCCATCCACTTCCAGGTTTAGTTTTTCCTAAATGTCACTGGGTAAACCTTGTGTAAAAACGTTGTGTCGCCAGAAACGCTTCTGCCTCCTCATTGCTGTTGGTAAAGGAAGAGCAGATCTCACCTTCCTGCTCTGCCTGCGGGGAAGAACATTTATGGAAACAAAACTTCCTCACAAATCAGATAGCTGTGGATAAAAACTCAGGTCTAGATGATAGGCTAAGCTTAATTAAACCAAAGATTGTTTTCTAGTGGTAGAGGAGGGGAAAAGGTAAGGCAGAAAGGAGAGGGAGAGGGCAAAAGTAGGATTTACTTTCCAAGGACATTAAAAACAACCGTGTTTTGAACATCGGGTGCAGCCGCCTTGTTGTGGACATCGTCTTCCTCAACTTCTTCAGGTAGCAAATTGCCACGCCGTTATCTTAGTGCGTCTCCTTTCTTTAGAACATGCTTTAAATCTTCTTGTATTTCCACATGCTTGCTTTTTAAATTTTGTGTTATTTTAGAGCCCTGCCTATGAAAGTACTGCTTAATATTGCTTCTGGTAATGTACTTGTGGATACCTGCTAGTCTTAAAATCCCCAAACTGAAATTAGTCTGGATTCAGCTTGGGAGACAACTGCTCTCAGCAGAAGTTTTCCTTTAATCACAGAATTGTTTAGGTCGGAAAACACCTTTAAGATCATAGATTCCAACCTACCAAACTACCAGGCAAGCCCCCATCCCTGGGCACTCTTCCTCGAGGGGTTGGGGGTGGTGGTGTCTTCATCCGATTTCCTTTTGGTCCAGTTTGGGTGTTTGCATGAAGGCGTGCGTGCGAGATGCTGGCGCTGCTGGCTCCGCGCTGTTCGGTGAGCGGTCTCGTCCTGAAGAGGATCCAGCAGCTTTTTTGTGGGAGCGGGGCCGGAGGCTTGGCTCGGGGAGGTGGATGTGGCTTCCTGAGTGCTCTAAGTATAGGGTTCGCTCTCTGCCCCCTGACATCACATAGCAGAGAATTGCAGTCGTGGATTTTAGGACAGCTTAAGGACACGCTTTGTCACGCAAGGCAGTGACGTGAAACGAGCCAGCTTGGAGCGCCTCTGCCCTGTAAAAACTTTCACGGGACTGAGTTTCTAACAGGGACAGTCAAATGAAGTTCTCGGGGGTTGTAACTTTTCCATTAAAATCACAAATATTGCTCGGTTTGCTCCCAGCACCTCAAAGGAATAATCAATTAATGCACCTGCATTTAAGAGCAAGCTGGTTTAAAGGAGAAGCCAAGGAGGGCATCCAACCCCATAAACCATGTTCACGCTAAAAGCGGTCCCGCCGTGGGTGTCGGACCCCTCGGCCGGGTTTCACGCCAAGCAGGGGGACGCTCCCCCCCCGGCCGCTCCCCGGCTCAGGGCTCCACGCGCCCCTTTGCGCTTGCGGCGACAAATCGCGTCGGGCGGAGTTATTTTGTGAACACCACAAAACTGTACTGAAAAACGCCCGCGTGCTCTTGGCTCGTATTTTCTCCCTCTGCCTTTAATCCTGTTAGGAGCCTGCACGTTTTTTCAGTGTCACGCAGCTCACCAGCCAGTTGCAGGATCCTGAATGGGAAAAATACGTAGCAGCCTTCTTCCATTTTAGCCTTCAGATCTTTTTCTTGCCAGCCGGGAAGCTGTGCAGAGGGTCTGCAAGCTGCTACACTCTCTGCTGTCTTCTAACCTAAATTACTGAATTCGAACCACCAAAGCGGGGACAGCGAGCGGTGCAACAGTGCACAATTAGGATATTCCTGTCCTGCCTTTTTCACGAGGAGTAATTAGCGATGGGGAAGGGAAGCTTTAATGGCTCTTTTGTCCCCCGTGTGCTTTTTCAGCCTGCCCAGGTACGGATGTTCTTATCTAAGTGTCATTTGGCGAGGGCTGCTCCAACCCCGGAGCTCCTGCTTCTGGCTGAGACGCGCTGACGGTCGCTGGCCTCCTGGCTGCATCTCGCCGGGGAGCGATGCTTGTGCTGCTCCTGGTACCCTCAGCTCAGGCACCCCCAGCTGCCCCCTGGCAAGGTGTGTCCCCCCCCTTTTTTTTTTTTTATAAGGATTACATGCAATGTTTGGAAAATGGTTTGGTTTTGTTTTGCACTTAGATTTCTACAAGGAAGATAATGATTGCCTTTAATGATTTGATGTATTGCCATGTGTAATTTTTGTTAAGCGATTTGTGGCGCAGAAACAAACACCGAGCGATTTTTGTCTCGTTTTTTACAATCTTGTATTTATTTCCGTACATTTTCTTAATACGCGTATGTGCTCAGATACGTGTAACCAACGGTTCTGAAAGAGAGCAACGGACTTTAATAACAAATAAAAGAGTGGTTCCTATTCAGCTTAAAATTGCCCACAGCTAAATTCAGGGAAACAGATCTGCGGCTCAACTGGAAAGTGCAGAAATGGGTTTAATCATTTAACCTCTGGATTACAAGCCAGGGCATTTAAAAATCCATAGCGTGGGGTTTGCTTATTACTCATATGAATCACATCTCTTTACTGCAAAAAAACGTTCTGGCAAGTGGTGGTCCCCTCTCTAATGGTAGTTTAGATTTCCCTTTTTGTCAGGCAGGAAAGGGGGAAGAACATTTACAATTGTTTAAAATTGTCAGTGACATTTAATTTCTGTCAACAATTTCTTAATTATCGCTTTAAAAGCGAAGCTTCAATGCGTCAGTCTAAACAGGGATACAAAAGGCTTTGTAAGAAATCACAAATTGTGCTGCTAACGTTTACCGGTTTCAGATGCTACTGATTAGATTAGAGATAATTATTTCTCATAATTTCGCTGCTGGAAAAGCTGTACGTCGAGCCCTATCAGAACAGCTAACGAAATTCCAGAGAAACAGCTTCCGAGTGCAACGACTGCACTTGCATCCCAAAAGGAGGGCGTAAAGGTTCTGATTTTATGCAATATTTACTGAATTAAAATCTCTTGGAAAGGGAAAGCCTTGGGTCTAACCTGGCCTTCCTCTTGCAAACCACAGCCCTTTAGAATGCTCTGCATTTTTGCTTCTCGGACTAAAAACGCAGTAAGGAATGGCCGATCCGAACGCACGTTTGCAAGCGATTCCTGGGAACGCTTCCTAAAGTTTAAAACTGAACAAAGTCTAATGAGCAGCAACGTCTGCCGGACTCTTCCTTACCCTGAACAGCAGAGAAGCAAATCGTTGTAAGGGTGAAATACGCCGTCCAAAATGAAGGTTTCGTCAGGGCTGCTGTTTCAAACTGGAAATGTAGTTAGATCTTATTTAGATTATTATTAATTATTATTTTTATTATTATTAGATTAGAAATTAGATCTGTTTTGCCATGTTTTAAATACTTCCAGTCAAGTATCTTAACGCCATTACAAAGAATTCATGTAATGGTATCAATCCTAAAAAAATGTCATGCTCCCGCGACGGAAGGCTTTCACTTTAGCTGAGAACTCGGGGCTATTATCAAAATTAGAAATGTCATTTTCTCCATTATTTTAATGGAAAGTTACCTTTGGAAGAATAAGTCCATTTTGACATGATATAAATGTTTTAAAATAAAAAAGCATTGAGGGAATCACAGAAACATTTTAATCTTAATTATTCATAAATAGCTACCTCAAGTCCATTTTAACAAAATGTCAGTTGACCAAGAAACACGCTTATTTTGCATGAGAAAAAAAGAATATTTGGCCTGTAAAAGGATGCTTTATCAAAGTATATTTAACTTAAAATGAAGCTTGCAAATCAGAAACAACCATCTATCATGGAAGTGCATTAGCGGTACAGCGTTTGCTACTGAAAATTCAGCAATATTCTGACATTTTTAACTCTTTGGCTAACTAACTAAAGAAGAAATGGCAAAGGACTCGTTTGTTTTATCAGGAATTTAGCAGGATTTTTTTGATGCACTCATCTTAAATATTTGGAGGAGCTTGGTCTGAAGGGGGAAAAAAAAGCATTTAAAAGGATGTAATGGTAAAGTTTTGAAATGTAACTGATACTCTTTTCAATATTTGAGCAGCTTTGTATTATTTTTCCCAACCCTACCCTCGAGAAACTATCTCCCAAATGCGTGTTTAATATACTGTGTGCTTTGCAGTTAAACATTTTCTCCCTATAAAGACATCTCAACAAAGACAGGCTGTTTGATTTTCAAATGCACTTGGCTGCAATTGTTTTGTTCTTTTTAACTCTGCAGATTAAGGTAATAAAAACGGACTTTTTGGGGTTCCAGGAAGAATTAATTGTTCCTTTTGGCTCCTCTGGAACCTCTAATTTCTGTGTTGGTGCTGTCCTGCGTGGCTGCTTGTATGTTTGTATATCCAGGTTTCATTGGCAGACCTAATTTCAGAATACATAATGCATGATTCTGAAACCAATTTGTTATTGTAATAAAATATTTTTAGGAATGCATGGTGGTACTTGAGAGGAGAATGTTAAATTATACATGTATTGTGGCCGAGTGCATTCATTTAGCTCGGTGTGCAGGTGAATCTCCCCATGACCTTGGCACTTGCAGGGTAGCATGGAATAACAATCAAATCTAGGATTGGAAATCCTACCATTTCCAAATATTAACAACTTCTTTCAAAGGAAATGCTGATTTCAGCATTTATGTTAATGGAAACATCAGTATATCTTTCAGAGAACTTTAAAAAAAAAAAAAAAAAAAAAAAGCCCTGATCTTAATAGGATTAAAAGCCATGCTTTTTATTTTCAAAATGCTAATTTGTTTTCTGCATTCTGTTTTCGTATCAGGTCTTGTTATTCAGTACACTGGGATCTAGAGGACACTGAAAGCTGCCAGAAATGCGTTGGTAATGATAGGAAAGCTACATAAAAGGTTTCTTTCTGAAAGAAATTCTCCATTCCTTGCAAGCCTATTTTCCCCGTCGCTGCGAGTTGGTTGGGGAAACGAACTGCAGCGATACGGATGGGGAGCACGGGGAGAGCGTTTGCTTTCTGCTGCTGCTTTGTGTGTCCCCGTATTTATTCCTTTCGCATTAAGGACCAAATGTTAGTCATTAGAGGTGCATTAATTGAAATAGCCTGTGACCCATATTAGTGAGATGAACCGATTTGGCCAGCGAAGTTTGGCTGTGAAATTTAGAGTAGCCCGAGGCACCTGACATTCTGTAATCTGCTTATCTTGCAGGCTTTCACAAGCGGCTCTCCCATCGTCATTCATGCTGAACAGTGGGGTGTAGAGAGGAGGCCAGAACAGAGATAATAATTTACCATGTAATTTGTTTTGAGATTCCTTTGATAGATTTCAAAACCGAAGCATCCTGCAAGAGAACAGGGCCTTTAAAACCTTTAAGCCAAGCCAATTCTGTGCTTGGTGGTGGGTTATGTAGTGTGCTCAGCAGGAAGCTACCTTAACGAATGGACACCCAAGGCACTGGCCGTTCTCGACGGGGACCCTCTATTTATTTAATGGCTTTTAAACATTGCTTCTATTCCTTTTCCTCCTACAATGACTCTTATACCCGATGCTGTAAATTTGGGGAGAACAGAGTACAGTTCGGCGCAGGCTGATGAAAACCATTTGCAGCAATCAGGCGGGGCGGGTAATTTTCTGGACAGATTTGGTTTGTAAATGAGGTGTTCCATTTGGGGAGCCGGGCGGGCGCGCACCTGGCTGGCAGGTGTGCTGCTGCGGGACAGCTTGCTTTCATTCCCTGCCGGCTACGGGGTATTTCTGCAGCCCACAAACTTCTGGTTTAATGCCTTCGTGGAGGCATAAAACATAACAAAAATTCAGGGATTTTATATTCCAAACTTCAAAACTTTCATCCAAAAGGGAAAAGGATCAAAGGGAAAAGGTGGTGCGTTTCATGTTCTCTTGTGGTTTTAATACTTGTTAACTGACCTATAAACTGAGTTTTCCAAGTAAAGAAACGTAGGGGAATTTTATTACAGAAAAATCTACTGCGAATCATCCCCAGCTGCTCTTAGAGATAGGAGAGGCTATTTTCACTCTCGCTTTCAAGGGTGATCTATGCAATCTCCCCACCTTTCCTTTGTTTCCACGCTCGCATCGTGCATCCAGAGGCATATTGCTTTTCTGTTTGCTGGATTTCTGAATATTTTTTCTCATTTAGAGCAGCTGCTTTGGGCTTTCCTTTTCAGCTAAAGGAGAGAGAATCGCATAAAATCCAACGGGCTGCTTTGCTCCATTACTTCGTTTGGCACAGCCCCGTTAATATCATCTTGGTGCTTATAATTACTTTGCCCGCCCTTGGATCCAAAGGACTTTTTAAAACCCGGCTGTAAGTTTGGCACCGATGATCTCCGAGCCTGTTGCTGTGTTAATCGTTGGGTTGTACCTGGAAGCAGAAGCAGGGGTGCTGGGAAACTTCTGAAGCTGTGTTACTGTAAAAAAAAAAAAAAAAAAAAAAAAAAAAAAAAAAGTTAGAGTTAGCATGATAAAAATGATGAGCATGTCGAGTGACGCAATACCTCGGGAGAATGGGTCTGGAGCCTTTTAGGCCGGGTTTAAGTTTTTTAGATCAGTGTGTCGCTGTACAGTGCTCCGCACAAAGGAACCCTGGCAGGGGCCTCGGGGTACTACTGTAATGCAAATAATAAATCATAATAATGGCCAAACTATGTTGCTTTTAAAATGCACGGCCTTTTGTGGAGGACTTAAGACGGTTTTAGGGGAATGCTGGCTCTATCAGTTTTGTAATGGCAGTCGCAGCAGTTTGTGCAAAAGCTGGAACGCTGAGAGAACTTAAGCATTTGAGAGCCCGTTTCGTTCTGAGAAGCACAGTAGCAGAAGCAGTGTGGGTAACAAAATGAAATAACCAAACTTCACCCATCGGCCGGAGTCACCGCGGGCAGCGGGGCACGGCTGGGTGCGAGGTGCCGGCTGACGGGCAGCATAGCAGAAGCACCGAAATCAGAAGGCAGGCTCTAACAAACACAAACCTGTCAGATTTCTTGCAACTTCTGGAGACTGAAAAGGTGAAAAGGCCCCGGCGTGGCGGGGAAGCGCCGCGATGTGGGTGGCACTGGTACGGGGCAGCGCCTGGAAGTGGCGGTGCACCCCAAGTGCGGCCGTAGCGCTCTCACCGGATTTATTTCCTCGTGGTTTTTCTTCAGTTCATTCCCGTTCTCATCACGCCTTCATTTCAAACAGCCATCGCGCAGCAGCAAGAACTGCTCAAAAAGAAAAATTACTTTTTCTATCACGTGTAATTTGTCGGAAGAAGAAAAAACAAAAAAAAACCAAACCGAAAAAACAACACCCCCCCTAATTTTGCAAGTAAAGAATTTTATTGACTGCTGCAAAAACGGGGGTTGCTTTGGGGTCCGTAGCTCGTTTCCGCGCTGCCTGCCCTGTTTGCTGAGGAGCCCTTAGCGGCGGGCGGGGGCGCAGCCGCGGGGCCAGGGCTGAGGGACGAAGCCGGGGGGGAAGCGCCAGGGCCGCGGGGCCGGGGCTGAGGGCTCAGGGACGAAGCCGGGGGGTGAGGCGCCGGGGCGGCGGGGGTAGGCCCTGGGCCGAAGCCGGGAGTGAGGCGCGGGGGTAGGCCAGGGGCCGGGGGGTGTGAGGCGCCGGGGGGTAGGCCCGGGCCGGGGGGGTAGGCCCGGGGGCCATGTCCGGGGCCGGGCCCGGGGGGTAGGCCCGGGGCGGGGCGGGCGGCTGGGCTGCGGCTCTGCCCCGGTTGCCCCGGCCGCCCCGGCCGGGGTGGCCGCCCCGGGGTGGCGGTGCCGCCGTGCCCCGCGGCAGGAGGCGCAGGCCGGGGGTCGCTCCCCGCTCCCGTTCCTGCGGCCCGGCCCCGCGGGGGCTCCTGCCCCGGCCCCGCTGCCCCGGAGCCCGGGTTCTGCGGGGCAATGTTCTCCGTGCGGGTGGCGCTGCCCGAATCCGGGAGCCCCCGAGCCGGCCCCCCCCCCCCCCCGCCGCTCGATTGACCGAATGCGGAACGGGCTGCTCGGGGCGGACACACCGCCCTTCCCGCTCAGGCTCACGCAATCTGGAGTTTCATTTGTGTTATTAATAAAAAGAGTATGAGCTGCAGCTTATGTAACAAGGAAAATTATCTTAATTAGGAATTGTTCTTTTTTTTTTTTTTTTTTAACCAAGTCTCATTTCACAGGAGCTACCGCACGCTGCTGTACAGCCGAAGCGCGCCAGACCCATAAGTTATGTCAGCGGCCGCTGGAAATGCGCTGCGCGGGTTGGGGCGTATCAGGGAGGCCTCCTTTATTTGCAGGAAGGATTTGCTGCTTATCTTTCCGTAATGGTGCAGCAGCTTTGCTACGGGGCGGATTCTGAAGTATCACTTAACATCAATCCATTTCCTTAAGATTGTTGATAACGGGGTTTGTATTTCACAACTAATAAAACGGGCCAGATCCCTGAGCCAGGTTTTAAAAAAAAAAAAAAAAAAGCCAACACCCTCCCCCCAAGTTCTTGTAACACATCCATTTTTCCCCCTGAAGTCCTCTTTTTGGAGTTCTGCAGCATGCTGGGGTCTGGAAAAATAGTGTTTTCTCATTCTGCTTGGATTTTGTGATGGGATTATAACTAGGTGGTTTGGGGTTTTTTTTCCCATTTCTGCCCATTCACTTATTTTTATGCTTGATGTGGTAAGTGTCACCAGACTCAAAGCCACGTTTAAAGCTTACGCAGGTTGTTCCCCAGGCAGATTAGGGCACCAAGGTACGGATTTCCAGAAGCAGGCTGTCCAAACTGAGCAATTTTTAAATTCTATGAATTTCTGACCGGTTCCTAATGCCGCGCAGAGGGATGGATGCTGTCCGCGTCTCTGCTGCTGATCTGACTAATGCACAGCTTTACAGGAACATTTTGTGGTGGTGCTCATGGATGGGTTTCCTTAGACGTTCAGAAACAATGGTGAGGTTGGACAGGAATTAAACTTTTCAGGTTTAATAATTCCTCAGTTCTTCCTTAGTGATGTTGGGCTTTGGTCTTATGTAGGAAACAGAGAGTATTCGCTTTTTGTCTCTCAAAAGAGAAGTATGAATACAGTTCAGGTTGTGGAAGAGGCGTTGGGGCCTGTGCCTGTCGTTCTGTGGTACGGAGGGCAGAGAAGGCGGCCAACTCCAGCGTGCCAAGGAAAAAAGCAAGGACAGAATCGTGAAATATGGAAGCTTCCTTAGTCAAATGTGCTTTGCAAAAACTCGGGGCTGGGCGGGTTTTAATTCGGATGTGGTGCGATGGACCGGCGCAGGTACGTGTGAGCGGCCTGGCTGCGGGCGGGTGCTGCGGGGGGCTGGCTGGGAGGTGTCACCCCCACCCCGAGCTGGGTGCTCTGTTCCCCGCTGGGTGTCCCGCAGGTTTGGTTTCTCACCGCTCATAGTTTTGCTGCATGGAAGTTTTATTTTATTGTTCCTGTTTAGAGGAAAAAGCAGGGAGATGTTACAAGAGCAGCCAAGGCTCCTGGTGACCGCTCACCGTGGGCTGTGAAATCTCTGCTGTTACCTTGCAGCCCTTGCACAGAGGCAAGGCAAGTGAAAAGGTTTCTGACAGACAAACTCAAACGGGAATAGTTTTTTTCCTTGAGATGAAAAATAAAACACAACAAGCACGTTTAATTTCTCCTCTTACAGCCAGCTTTTAATAAAAAGGCACCCTGCAATGGGAACAGATAATGTTTGTCATATAAAATGTAGCAGCTAGTTCCCATTCTAAACACGGATCTGCTGGCTGGACTCTGTTGTGGGCTGAGAACTGACAAGTTTGCAGATGCGGCAGCTTGTTGCCTAATCAGAGCCAGATGCTGTTCCCGGGCGGCTTTCTCACTGTCACCGCATCCCTCGCCGCAGCGCGGGGACGGCTGGAATTCGCCACAGGCCGGTAGGCTCGCCGTGCTTTTTGTCATCTTGATTCTCTGTTTGTTTTTCATGAAGGGGGTTTGCACTGGCTGGAGACGCAGGAGAGCGAATGGGAGAGGTGATCTGAAAGAAGCCGATGGCCACTGGACATGTGTTTAAATTCAGCAGTCGGACGCGGAAAGGCGCCTGGGTGCCTTTAGTTTGTTCTCGGGAAATGGCCTGCAGCGAAATGATGAGAGTATTTGATTTGAGAATTCATTAGATAATTCTGTACATTATACTTCAAATAATACATAGGCCTGAGAGAATGTTTTAAGTAAAATTAAACATTTCGGCGTGGCTGCAGCGGTTGTCAGGCTGTTCCAGCGCGAGAGCGCAGGGAGGGGTTTTGCCCCCTCTGAACTGCAAATTGAGTTCAATGTTCTGTTTGCGTTTTTAAAGAAGGTAGGGAAGGATTTGGCTTCTAGGAGGTAAAGGGCTTATTTGCTTGAGATCATTATTTGAGGCGGCACCTTTTGCAGCAGGCTTTCCTTTCTCCCACCCAGCAGAACGCGCAGGGCTGGATGCTGTTATTAGCGGCACCGTGGCTCCGTGCCTTTAATTGACTTGTTCCCATCTGCTATGGAAATGGGAAGTTTGCAGCTCTCGGCATCGGGCTCTGAGCATCGTGGCGTGCATTTCTTGGGTTAAATACCCTGTGACAAGGAAAGGGGTTTGCCTCCCCACGCCAGAGGATGCCAGTGTCACGCAGCCTGCACGCCACCGAGATGTTTTTGCCTTTGAAATTACCCTCGTGCTAAACCACGGCTGGGTGGGACATTCAGGAGTTGGAGTTGCTCCTGTTTACAGAGGGATCTGCTTTCTTTCTTTCTCTCTTGAAGAAACCTGTTACGCAGTGGGTAATAAAACTGAAAATAAAGATCAGAGCCAGTGGAAATGCTGTAATGTTTCTCGGCAGAAGCATTAGAAACTGCCCATAAACCATGAGGCCTTCAAAAATTTGCACCCTATTACTGCGCCCTCCAGCCCCTCTGGAATCTCCTGAATAGTTGGGGTGGGTTTTTTTTATTCCCAACACTTCTGCACTCGCAGGTTGTGCTTCTGAGCCCCAATTCCCCCACACCCTGCTCGTCCCCCGCTGGCGGCTGGGGGGATCCCTGCTGGCCCTTCCCCGCTGCCGCTGCTCCAGGGTGGGGTGGGACCCTCTGCTCCCTGCCTTCCCCGAAGGTTGGGATGTGCCAAGGTTGGGATGTGCCAGGCTTGGCTGTGCCAGGCTTGGAGAGCGGGTTGGGAGAGGCCTTGGGCTGATCTGTGTGGCTGAAAGTAGTGGTGAACTCTGATTTATCTTACAGCAGGGTCATATTTATAGCTTCAAGTTGTGCTTTCCCAGAGAGTGTGCTGCCTTGTGTTCTGGTGTTTGGGTTTTCGGGGCTGGTTTGTTTGGGGTTTTTGTTTGTTTGGGTCCTGGGGGGGGGGGGGGGGGGGGGGCGGGGGGGCGGGGGGGTTTTTTTGGGGTTTTTTTTTTTTTGGGGCCCCCCCCCCCCCCCCCCCCCCCATCATTTTGTGCTACTGTCTTTCCTAGAAAGCTATTTCATTTCCAGGATTTATTTTCCCTTTGACGTCTCGAATAGCTGGTGGTTTGCTCTATGTAAACCTGGCTACTAGATTTACAAAAATCTCAGAGCCAGAATCCACTGTGGATCAGCCTCTGCTGCTCCCACCCGCCCCCGTTGTTGAGCCGACGGCTCCTTTTTGCAGAGAGGCTCCACTTTTAAACAAACCTCAGCGCTGGCGATGGCTGCCAGGAGTGGGGAAGGTTTGCAAACTCGTCCTCCCAAAGCAAATCCCCCGCTCCCCCCGACGAGTTCAATTAAGTCACCTCCCGAAGCTGTGCCCTCCCCGCCGGCACCCTCGGCCCCCCCCGGCTCCCCCCGGGCCCGGGTTCTCCCCGGAGAACAATAAACCCTCGTCCCTTCCTTTGGTGCCTGTCCAGCGCGGGAAGAGCCGGCCGAGGTCAAAGTGGCAGGCTGTACGGCTTGCTTTTGAGCCAAACAGATGGTGAAGGTTAAGTGACAGCTCTGTGACTGCCTCTTTTGAAGTAATTGGAGATAATTTGTATTTTGAATCAGAACTTGACCACTGTCAGAAGGGAGGAAGGTTAATATGTAAACGATTTTACATTAGCCCCTGTTTCTTGGGATTTTTGCTCCCTCCCACCCCCCCTTGGATTCGTGTTTCTATAATCCTTGCTCCAGGCTATTGGTAAGATTGTCTTTGAGCTCGGTGTGACTCGTCCGAGGCTGCAGTTGTTATGAAAGCCAACAACAGCTTATTAAGGCCAGGGATAATCTCTGCCACTGATGCATTGTTGCTTTCCTGCCGTCCGGTTAAGGCTGCGCCCCGGGAACGAGACCTGGAAACGCGGTCCCTAACTGGAGAGGCTGGCAAAGAAACGCGCGGAACGCGCTCCTGGTTCGGAAGCTGCACCCCGTTTTGCAGATTGTTTTGTGTGGTTAACAAGCTCCCCCTCGACTTCTGTCATGATCACCAATGCTAATTTGATTCTGGCTTCCTCCTGTCCCTTGTGGTTTCTCTCTGGCCTTGAGCAGGCTGCTTTTTATTCACTTAAAGGACAGAACGCACCCCGTGTCGTACGTGCGGGGGCTGCCGCGGTGGTAGGTGCGCAATCGTTCCAAAATAGTTCCAGGGCCTGATTTCACAGCAGCAAGGAGGAGCTGGCAAGTTGCTTCCCGGTGATTCCTGTTGATCCAATCCCAGAAACCACCCCGGCAATTCCACAATTCCATCCTGGCCCTGCGTCGGGGTGTAAGTACCATGTGCGAGAGCGAGTGGCCATCAGCTGGGATTTCTTTACCTGGTCCTTTTTTTTTTTTTTTTTTTTTTTTTTTAAAACATGGAAACCGAAAAGATCTCGTGGGGAAGGAACCCATGAAGTCGTCTTCACCCTCACCCGCATCTCGAGGAAAATGGGCAGCACCTTCACGCTATTTAAATTCTCCAGCTTGGGTTTCTGTATTTCTCGGGCGATGAATTCTAATTTTTTGCCGTAGCAATCGGTAGCCAGAGAGACCCTGAATGTGCTGATCTGGAGGAACCTTGTCCCTCTTTGTGGACCAGATCAGTAGATTAATTATTTTGTCCTGGCCCCAAAATATTGTTTGCACGCAGAAGGCAGAGGCACTGGGGGGAGGCGGCCAGGACAGAAAGCCAGGGGGGTTGCTGTGCATTTAAGTGCTATTTCCACAGAAGCACAGAAGGCGATATTGTATTTTATTCATATACATCAGGTTTATTATGAAACACATTTTTTCACTAACTTGAAGAAGAAAAAGGCGATATTGGCTTGTTATTTCTGCCTTTTTCTTAACCAGGCAAAGTAAAGAAATGGTTGCAAAACCTTTAAAAGCATTCAGGTACCTCAGTGACTTTCATCAGATGTTCCCTGTACAAGAAAAAGAAAAAAAAATTGTTCTATCTTTTTATTTTTACTTTGCTTTAATCTTATTTGATGATGTCTCAACAGGCTGGGACATGCTTTCTTGGATGGCAATTTCACTGCACCATATGTGTCTCTCACAAGATAGCAGAGTGAAATGAGTCTTGGCAGGAAGAGAACTAAACACATCGACAAAGAAAAGAAAAAAATTATTTACTTAACTCCCTGTTGCCTGCATACATTTTTCCCCGGGACTGCGTCTGGTACAATGATCCAAAGTTGGTTTCTTATGAACGTGTGCCTGCAGCACGGTCCCACACGGAATCACCCTTTCTCGCCATCCACGTTCTCCGTTTGTTTTTCTTGCAATCCTGATTTCGGTGTTTCAGTACCTAGGTGGTGACCAAGCGAAGAAAAAAGAAAATCTGCTTTTCCCTGAGAATTTCTGTAGCTCGTGGGGAGAGAGCTGGTCTTTATGCAGCTGCAAAAAGGACTCTGTCATTCTGGGGGGAAAAAAAAAATAAAAATCAGTCAACAACGTGAAATTCTTGACCTAGCAGGGCATTCGTCTGGCGAGCTCCAGGCCTGGCATTTCAACTCTGTGGTGAATATAAGAGATACTAGGCCAGGCTACGAGCCCCACCGGGCTCCCCATCAGTGGAGGGGAGATTACAGATATTTATCTTGATTGCTAAAAGATTCCCGTTTTGTGTGATAAGTTGGGAAAATTTACATTTGATCTATTGCAAAGTCAGGATATTGAATATCTCGGGGTTGAAATAGTGGAAGGTATGTTTGAATGCTAAAATCAATCAACCAAGCAAAATATACTGTATTTGAACACGCCTGGAAGATAAATGTCATCCTGCTGCTCGGCGCCGGCGCCCGCTCTCCCGGGTGGCCAGGCCTTTATCCCGAGGGCTCGGTGCCCGTGCACAGCCGCCGCTGCTTCCCCGCGAAACGGGCTTCCCCACGCAGCAAGAAAAGGGTTAACCAGCCGTGGGTTTTCCGACAGGCGTCTGTAGAAGTCCATTTGCGACTCCATGTTCCAAAGGCGTTCGCAGCTGCCTTGGTTTGTGTTTACTTTAGCTCTCAGGGACAACTCCAGAACCCTCGGTGAAATATGTATTTGTACAGTTGGATATTTAGGGAGAAAATCAATACAGGTTTTGCAGTGACCTTGCTGCTTAGCATGAAAGTGTCTGGCAAAAATGATAACAGATGACCAGGCAGGTGATTTGCAAAAGATAAAAGCCAAAAGAAACAAGCAAGTTGAGTAGGTTTGATGAAATTTGCAATTAAAAACAATGGAGTGGTTATAAACTATCGTAGACACTGGGAAAAGGGGGGGAAAAAAAAAAAAGGAATACTTTGAGGCATCAGCAACTTTGGGCAATTGCAGGTTTAGTGCAGGGTGGTGGGGAGATTGGCTGGAGGGGCCATAGGCAGGCGATGGGACGCGGGACGGGTGCCCGGCGCTGGGCTGGCGGGAGAGCGTCGGACGCGTGCGGAGCTGGGCTGTGCTGGGAGCTCTGGCCCGGGACGGGGCGCTGGGAGGGTGGGAAGCTTCGCCCCTTCGCCCGCAGCACGTCTTTTGTCCTTGTAAGGTTCATTTCTTACCGGTCCTGCTTCTGGACGTGGCAGGGAGCTTTTCGGGGCGTAAGGAAGGGTTTTCCTCTGCGCGATGCGTAATAGGCAGGCAGACATAAAAAATAGCGATTGTGGAGATGCAACCTTTAGGATTTCTTCGTGTATTTTAAAGCATTTTTCCTTTGCGCTCCTTCTAACTGAAGGGGTTAGAGATTTCTTTAATTCCTGTTTTTTCCCCAGCATCTCTTTTTCCAAGGTTGTAGGTATTTTATAAGGTATAAAATGGCTATCACAGGGAGAGCTGAATGATTGTTGGAACGTAATTTCTGTGTGGACTCAAAGGTGGAAGTTCAGTTACATCAAGTTAAATTTGCGAATTTCCTCCTCGTCCTTTTGTGGTTGGTACGGTGGGGATCGCTAGGGCTGGTGCTTACCCAGATACAAACCCGGATTTTAACTCGGCAGCGCTTCAGAGCCTTCGCGGCAGAGAGCCGTGGCCGCGGAGCCCGGCAGGCGTGGAAATCTGTGTGTCACGTGGCGGGTACGGCTCCGCGCCGAAACCGCGGCCCCGAGGTGTCGAGCGCTGGGTGGGCAGCAGGAGCAGGGTCGCTTGTCCAGAGACCTCCGTGCCTGGGAAATCTGTGCGTGCCCACCAAGGGGACCATTCTGCCCTGGGTATTTTCCTAATTACACAAAATTCTTCTATAAAATTAATGATTGGCAATCAGTGCTGGCTTCAGCCTTTTTTCCTGCCGTCTTCCCAGGCGCCTGGGCTAGCCGGGTGCTCCGTAAGCTCAGCCGGGCTTTGCACGGGGCAGCATGGGCAGTGTTGGACCGGGTGGGAGGGGGGGCCCCTGCGAGGTGGTGGAAGCTGTGGGGAGAGCGATGATTTCATGCCCTGCGGCGCCTTTGGGTGCCCACGGGTGACGGGCAGGTCACGAGCTACTGTATGAAGGCGGCAACGAGCTACGTGAATAACGCAGCGCCGCGCGTTTTCCCAAAAGCTTTGGGGAATCTCTGCGACCCAGAGGGTGAGGTGACGGGTGCCAGGCAGATGCTGGGGAGCTTTTGTGTTTCTCATTTAGAGGGGCGGTGTCCTGCTCCTCCTAAACGGAAATGTTTATATAAAATATACACACCTCGTGATACTGAATATTCGATGTCGACATCGATCGGCGCGGCCATCCCCGCGCAGTCGCTTGAAATGGAAATGCGGAGAGGAAAGATGTGAGAGAAGCGGAGCACAAAGAGGAGCCATAGGTGAGGCTCCGAGCAATGATGCCGGCTCCCCTTTGACACTGGGATTCTGCATCCGCAGGCCCAGGGAAAAACACGGCGTTCCAGCCACGATGAACAAGCGCCGTTAGGTTTAATTGGTGGAGAAGGCTTTCTGCAAAAACAGGACCTTTTTTCCCTCCCCCCCACCCCCCGCCTCCGCTTTTTCTTTTCACCTTCTGCTATACTAAATTATTACTCATGCTGGAGTCTGGGTGCCCTCGTGCCCCGGGAGCATGCACTAATGGAGAGCACCGCACAATTTATATTATCTTAAAGTAACAGGTCCTACCGGGGAAAAAGAACAGTTGGCCTTCTCCTTAATTTTATATATTATTTTAATCATAATTTAAAAAAAAAAAAAATCAAGACACATTGTCACGTGTGTTCCTAAGAGGACAGCTCTCGGGCCAGAGGTGTGAGACGGGCTCAGTCTGAACAAACGCAGAAATTATTTAGCAAATACCATTGCGGGGGGGCAGGAAAAAATCCTTTTGTTTTCGGACTCCTGACGGCAACGTTAACGAAGTCAGTAAGAACCGCGTGGCGAAACTGTTGTGCCTTTTTAAATGGCTTTTTAAAAATACCTTTAAATTTGAGCAAGCCCTGCAGATTAGAAAATGCATCGGTGACAAAAGGAGCGTTTCTTTTGTTCAGCGCTTTAAGGCTGGACTGAAGATACAAACCCTATCTGGATAATCTGGATTACACTCGGCGTTCCTCAGCCGCGTTGCTTTTTGTTGGCTGTTAGGTTAACAGGAAATCTCAGTGATTTTAATGTTTTTTATTGATAAAGTACTAGGCTTTATTTAAAATTAATTTTAGACAAATTATTTAGCTGTCGTAAAAATGCTGTGTATGAGCAGGGGTATATGTGTAAATGTACGTAGGCCTATATATTATATATAAGCCCCTAAATTTTTAGGACAAAGTTTCCTTCCAGTCGAGCTCTTTAATGACCCGCCAGCTTTCTGGTTGTGTGGACTGTTTAAAATTCTCTATCATTTTCTGGTTTAATGCAATATCAGTTAATTCTCTAGAGGAAAAGAGATAAGGTGTTAAAATTGGGATAAAAGCTTCCAAATGCTGGAAAATTTGCTCTGTCAAACCCAAAGCCCTTTTTAGTGGCAGAAACTTAAGAAAGTAAATACCAGTGAGTTCACATGTAGCAAAAAATGTAAATATGATTTCTGTAAGGGAGATAAATGCAATCATCAACGCGTTCTTTGAAAACAGCTAAGGTTGAATGTCCTATTCATTTTTTATTTTTGATTGATGAATACGGAATTGATACTTTGAAACCTGTTTTTTTTTCCCCCCCAAGAATTGCTCTCCGGGTGGGGAAGGGCAGTTGATTTTACTACTTTCCCTTATGGATTATTTTCTTTTTTAAGAACGCGGCATGAAATAAACCACTGGTGGACACGGCCGTGGCAGTGCTGTAGGCAAAGCGTGGTTAATGACACAAACCCCCTTCGTCCCAGGGCAATAAGGAATTTTTTTGCCGTAGAAGGAGGTTAAGGAAGGGCTTCCAAAATGTCCAGAAAAGACGCTTGGGAGAAAGAAATTAAGGCAAAAGCTGAGAATTTTTACAGGCTTTCCCCCCGGGGCACTCGGCTTGGGTCCCTGGCCGAGGTGGTCCGGGGCAGGCGTTCCCGCCGTCGCCGTGTCCCTGGCGGTGGCTCTGGTTCCCGGGGAGAGCCGGCGGCGCGGCCCTGGCGCAGGCGCGCGGGAGCGGTGTCCGGCCTGTCCTGTCAAGTTTATTGTCCACTCCATCAAAGGGTCTAATGGTCAGCAGAGGGGCTAAACGTGTCCCCGGTGACCTGACATTAACAGAGTGGACTTGTTTAAGCGTTACCCAGGGTGTCTCCGGCTGATGGGGACGCCAATACCCGTTTCCCTCAATGAGCAGTCATTCGGATCATGACTCAATACGGCCTCCGCCGACGGCGCCCGGCCCCGAAGGGCTCCTGGGGGAGCTGCCCTCGCCGCCGCCACCAGCCGGGGAGGGCTGATCGATGCCCGCTGACGACAGGCGAGACGAGGGCCCCCCTGCCCCTCCTGCCGCCTGCCCTGGGAGCGATAAAGATAAATGGGTTTACCCCAACAGAGAGGCTGAGCCTGAACCGGGGTCCGGGGCCGAGTCTAATTGGGCATCCGGAGAGCCCGGGGATGCCGCTCCTCGCCCCGCGCGCTCCCGGGAAGTCAGGTTTACGGGGCGAACGCAGGGCGAGATTAATCCAGATTAAATGATTTGGAACTGCTTAGGCAGCGGCGCCTTTTTATCTCCGGCCACGCTGCTGCGTGTAGAAGCATCCGTTAATATAAACGGGGTTTTGTTGTCCCTGGGAATAACGGAATTCGTGCGGCCGCTGCGGGACGGCCAAGCGGAGCAGCCGGGAGCTCCCAACATTCAGAAGGAGGTTTAAAATAGGAAAATCAGCTTGTGGGAAATTTTGCGGTTTGAATTTATAAATGATGTGAAGTTTTTCCCAACCGTAATTTCTAACAAGGCAAGAACAATCTCGTTTCATTAGCAGTAATGAAACGGGGATACTTGGCGCCCTAAAATCAGGCGGATAGCGAGGGCAAACCCCGCAGCAGTGGAGCTTTGGCGAGTTCCCGCACAGGGGTTCTCATGTTCACCCTAAACACATTGGTTCTTGGCTGAACGATTTTGGAGTGTTTTCTGTTGGAAAACAAGGAGATATTTCCTGCCTATTAAATTGTGGCTTAAAAATGCGAATTTTATTTTTCTGATCGAACCAAACTTGCTGCACACGAATATTTTAGGGAAAATAATTTTGGATTAAAATAGATTTATCTTGTTTCATTTTTAAACTTCTCATAAAAAACCGTTTCTTCAAATATTTAATAGAAAAACCACGAAAGCGCTTTTTACCATGTAAGGAAAGAAAAATGCATTTGCCTCGGCTGGTTCCTGCTGCATTGACAAATAGCAGGGGAGCTTCTGAATCCGTCGTCTTTCTCCCAGGCAAGCTGGAGATGGAAATGGCGAGGGAAAACGAGCCAAATAATACGATTTTTGATAGGTGGTTGTAGTTTGTCAAGGCTTTTTGTCATTCAGATGCCTAATTTGTATAAATAAGTCTGGAAACACTTTGTATGAACGTAATTATTTACATAAAATACCGTTCTTTTTCTGCTTTCATTAACAATTTTTTTGTTTACCGTTTCAAAGGCGCTGGGGTAAATACGTGGTGCATATGTATATGTTCCTGAGTGGTGTCTCGAAAATGTTTGATAGTATCAGTTTCCTAAAGATGATGTTTATAAAATGCACATAGTTGTGTGAATTATTTATAACAAACGGATGAAAAAGAGATCCCGCTTCATAGCACCCGAACAACAGAGCCACTTCTTCTTTGGCAACGCAAATATTTATTATATTATTGTACTTAAAAAAGCCTAAGCCTCTAAAGTGTCAAAAGTCAAGCTTAACAAATTTAAAAGCAATGCAATCAAGACAGAGTTCGGCACAAAGGGTCTTTTCTGAATTTCCTGAAAGGCAGTCGCAAGAGCCGAGGAGGACGAGATCCGTGCCGCCGGTCTCCTGTTTATTGGGTCTAATGATCACCTTCAAAGGCGAATCGCTGCCACGCGGCGGCCGGGGCTTTACGGGGCTCGGGGAACGCTCCCGCGCTCGCGTTTGCAGCCAAGGGGCGCGTGTAGCGTTCGGCTGCAAAACCCAACCGGGCTCCCTGCGTGCTGCGCGAGGGCAGAAGTGCCCAGGGCGTGCGCAGGGGCGTGTTTGGGGGGGGGGGGGGAACCCCAACCCGGGGCGGCGCGTGTTCAGCACGCAACCGATGGAGTCTATATTTTTAAAATTCTTTTCTGCGTGTTCGCAAGCCCTGCCGTCCGTGTCTCGCTGCGCACGCCTGACGGGCGGGTGTCGCTCGTGGTTCGAAAAACCGCGTTAGGAATTGGTGACCCTGCGCGAGGAACGGGAGGGCCTCGAGGGGCGCGCGCGGCCGCGGCCCCCGCCCGTTCCAGGGTGGGTTTGGAGATAGCCGGGCTGGGAGGCTCTGGCACCCGGGGCCGGCAGTGGGAATTCAGGATGGAGCATGGAACTGCCGGGCAGAGATGGGAGCGCGGAGGAGGCGATTCCCCTCTCCGAGGGGTGATGTTTGCTTCTGTGGGTGCCTGGGAGCCAGCCAGCCGTTTGTAAAATACAACGTTTTTTCGCATTTTTAAAAATCAGTTTTGATTGTGTTATTTCAGATGGCCCGGCTGCGTTTTCCCAAAGTTTCACAGAAGGGAAACACACGTTTCAGGGTTTGAGTTGCAGTCACAAAACTGGCAGCAAATCTGAAAAATCCCACTTGAGAAAAGGTGCTCTTCACTTTGGGAGCGCCGAGGGAATAGGTCCCTGGGGAGCAAGGCGTTGAGAGGAGCAAAAGGGAAATGGGAATCCTGCACAAAACCCGAGGCGACCTAGAATGACAGCCTGAGCGAGTCCCGTAGTGTCTCTTTCCAAAGGAAATTTCACTCTCCTTTGAAAAATTAATAATTTTGTGCAACCCCCCCCCCCCCCCGCCCAAATCTTTAATTTCAAATGCAAGCCCAGCGTACCACGGAGGGGACGGTGTGGGGGGCCGGGGGCGACCTGCTATGGCGCAGGAGACGTCTCTCTTAGCGCCGTAGTTGGAGCCTCTTTTGACAACGCTGATATTCCGCGCAGCAGAGGAGCCCCCGTTCTTGGCCGAACGCCGCGCGCTGGGGAAGTTGGGCGTGCTTCCCGCCGGCCCCGAGCCGCGCTCTGCCGCGGGGGCTGACAATGGGGCTGGGGGCAGGGGGGGTGGGCTGGCGGGGCCGGGGGTGACAGGCAGGGCGAGGGACACACAATGGGATGACCGTGACTTTGAACAAATAAATAAAACATGCGACTCTCATTCTCCGCTCGCCCCCGCCCCCCGCCCAGCTGTGATTGCATTCGCCGTGGTCATTTCCCAAACGTCCGCCTGATAAAAAAGCACCCATCGCCCGGCGCTCGCAGCGAGGGCCCTTCCCGTGGCAATCCGCAGCCCTGCCAATCACCCGCGCAGACGTGCACGCCGCTTTCATTACCGGCGATGCCTCGCCGCTGATTGTGGCCCCCCAAAAAAATAATCTGTAACTCCGACTCGGCCCACTTAATAAACAAGCGCTGCCCCTCGCCTCCGCCCGCGCGGCTGGAAGGGGGCTTCCCGCACCCCCCCCACCCCGCTCCCCTGCGCGGGGAGAAAGAATACGTTTTAATAAGCCTGGGAAGGAGAAAAATGAGTTTGCTCCGCAGTTCTGTTCTCCAGGAACAGAAAAAGGTGAGCATGTTGCAGGGCAGGGAGGGGAAATTTAATATTGAGAGAGATAATGGCAACTATGTTAATATCCGGAATTTTCAATGTGCCATAAGTACATTTTGTTTTTCCTTTTAGCACGATTTATAATTAAAGATTTTAATCTGGCTTCACATTGAGTTAATAAGCCCTTTGATTGATTAGGATTCATAAAATTGCCATTTCCCGCTGATGCTTTGTGTTTCTGGGGATGTTCTTTTGAAAAGCCGGGTGAAGGTGAATAGGAAGCAGCCATTGTTTGGGCTGAGCTGCGCCCGTTCTGGCGCCTCGGCACCGCTTTCCGCAGAGTTTGGCCCCGGCGAGATCTTGTTGTTCAGCCGAATTCACGCAGATAGAATCTGCTGAGCTGCATTTTAGCCGTTTTTAGGAAAAACTTTTTTGTCGTCTTCCCCCCCCCCCCCCCCGCCCCGTTTCGGCAGGTGTTGCGCACAACTGCGCCCTTCCGCACCGACCTCTTCTCGTGGAAAGAATTTGGGATCAGCAGCACAACGCGAGCTGCTCTTCCGAACAAAAAAGGCAAAATATTGGAAAACAAATACACCTGAAGAGAGCAGAACCCCGAGATGCAGGCTCTCGCGTGCCGGTTAAAATTCAGGTTACGGTTCTGCGCCCCAGCGGTGACACCTCCTTTGTTATTAGGGGCCAGCGCTGCGGCGGCCCCCTGGTAGAGGCACTTGTTATACGCACAGGGAATAAAGGGACGCGGCCGTTCTGCCGCTCTTTGATCACGTTCTTCCTATTTAAATGATTTTTTTTTTTTCTCGTAAATTCTGATAAATTCTAAAGTCCGAATGGAAAAACTGAGGGAGAAGGCTCGGGATTTTTAAGCGTCTCGTCGAGTGGAGGCGGGCTGCTCTCGCCAGCGAGGTCCTGTGCGTGTGTGTGTGTGTGTGTGTGAGAGGGGAAAAAAAAAAAATAAATCTTTTTTCTTTATTTTTAGCCAGGGTAAAAGTGACCCTCTTTAGCCCCAGAGGGGCCTCACTGTGTGGATTGAATCAGAGCAAATTCCCTTTGTGTTCCCTGCTCCGAGGGGACACGCTATTGTTGGGAGCGGGGCCTCTCGTCGCACGGAGCAGCGCGGGACCGCCGGCAAATCCTTCCCAGCTCATGCGCAAGTTGTTTCACAATCGATCCGCGCCCCCCTCCCCCAGCGTCACCCCAATTTCCTTGGCACAACTATCATTTCCTGGCCCTTTTATTGCCATTCAGTCGCCTGCAAATGCAAACATTGGGGGCAGAAGAAAGGGGCTGGGTGAGGCGAGGGCAGGTTTGGGAGCCCCGGCAGCGCGACGCTGTCGAGCCGCTCGGCTCCCGGGCGAGAGCGCAGATGCCTGGTTAGGGTACGCGGCGAGCGTTATGTGTCAGCACTTCCAGGGGGCTTAATTGCCTTAATTTTTTTTATGTAAGTACCTGCTTCCTATTTCTACTTTGCACAAAAATATTTTTAATATATGTTTTTAATCTCCCCCCCTCCCCCCCCAGTTAATTTTGCAGCAGCCTCTGAGGCGGTTCTGCTTTTAGATACCTTGTGCCGGCACGGGCTGACAGGGATGAAAAGAGGAAAACCTGGCAATAACGCCGAGTTTTGCTTACAAATTGCCAAAAACGTCCCTGCCAATCCCCAGTAATTTCCTGCATCTCCATAACTGACCTCACGCATTCGGCACTGCCGGCGCCGATTGGCGGGGTTATAACGCGAACGACAAAGAACATTTATCCCAAGAAAGAAAAACAAACAAACAAACAAACAAAAACCCACCACAAAAATAATCGGCCTCTCTAATTAAAAATTCCGCGCCGCTCAGCGTGGAAGTTTGCGTCGGGGGGGATGGATCTCCCTCCAAGCGAGCTCGGTCCCTGCCCGGGGAGGCGGCGGGCGATGGGGAGCGGGGGCCGGCTCCGTCCCTCGGCTGAGGCACCCCCGGCGAGCGCCTGCCCGCCCGCGTGCCGCCCGATCGATGCTTCATTAGGCCGAATTGTCTTTTGCTCATGCAACCTTGAAAACAGTCCCTTTAATTACCTGTGAGGAAGTCAGGGACCCTTCTCCCCCCCCTCCCCGCCTCTCCCTCCCGGCGTTCCCCCCCCTGCCCCTCGCCGGGGGAGCGGACGGGGGTCACTCGCCGCCCTTCGCCGCCTGCTGCGATGGAGGCGTGGGAGGGGGGGCTGGGGGGGGGGGAAGAAATATGGGACCCCGAGGTGAGAGGGCAGGGTTCAAGTCCAGACTACAGATCTATTGAAGAGGCTCCAGCCAGCCAGGCCTCCACTTGACTTCCCCATCAGCCAGCCCCTGCTGCCGTGGCTCCCGCGCCGTGCCGCCTGCGGGGCGGCCGGGGAGGGTCCCTCGTCCCCCCACCCAAAACGGCGGGGACCTGGGGCAGCGCCGGGGGGAGAAGGAGCGGAGAGGGGGAGCGGTGGGGGTGCCCTGCCACGGACCTCGCGTCTCGGGGGGGGGCGGCCGGGCGGAATCGCGGGCCCTGTGAGGAGAGCAGAGGAAGTGCGTAAATAATCTTATTTGTTACGCATTATTAAAAATTCAGAAAGATTTTAAATTCAAGTGATAATCTGATCATCCTGAGGGATGGGTTTGTATTTAATAGCCAGGTGTTTCACCTATTCATTTATGATGGAAAATGTTATAATGAAGTAATAAACCTTCGCACAGAAATGTTAATCATACATATACGTGGTCTGCAAAGCTCCTGAAATCACAGACCCCTTCTGCTGTCCTGCGCTGTCTTTATTGGTAACCTCATGATTTAAGATAATTCAGGTTTTGGGACCGTGCCTGTAGACCTCGGGGCGCAGTTGTTAATAAGGCAAAGCTTATTTGACTGCGGTATTTTCTCCGCCTGCATTTCTTATCTGGTCCGCTGTGAAGTTTTTATAACATCGCGTGCCATTGCTTTGTTTCCTGCGTTAGAGGGACGCAAGCACGAGAGCTGTGGAGGCTGTCGCAAATCTGATATAAAAGGGGGGGGGGGGGAATTACGGGTAAAGGAAAAGTTGTAGAGAGGGGTTCCTGGGCACTTTAAAAATGCACATTTTAATACGGGGGGCCGGGGGGGCTGGCTACTGTGCGATGCTGAAAGATGAGCTGTCCGCCAGCGCTCCATCTCCTCAGCTGCGATCCGTCCCCTTCCCGCCTTGGCTACAAACCCCACCAAACCCAGGCGATGGCCGCAGCCGGGCGCCTCGCCGCTCGCCCCTGCCGCGCCCGAACGAGGGAGCTTGTTCCGAGTGCCCTCCCGCGCCCCGCTCCCCGTGCGGACGCCCGGCGAGACCCGCACCGAGCCGCGCCGGAGCACAGCGCCTGCCGCCGCCGTGCCGAGCGCTAAATCTCAGACCTCGCTCAATCCCATCCTTTGGAGGCGCTCGGTGGAGCCGCGTTCTGTATTCACGGCGAGGGCTTTATGTCACCGAGGGTGTGATGTCACCACATTAAGCTAAAATAACTGAACATGGGAACGAGAGGGACGAGGGGGTTGGGGCAGGGGGAGAGGGAGCCAGAGGGCAATAGCAGGCGCATGCCGGGTCCTGCGTGGGGATCACGCAGCGGATTGTGAGCAATCCCGGCGCTCCACGTGCCTTCCTAAGAGGGAAGGGAGCGAGCGGGAGCCGGCGGCCGGCCTTCCGTCCCTGCCACGGCAGCTCTCGCGCGCCCTCGGCCAGGCTGTCGGAGGGCGTGAGTGCATTTTCCATTCCTTAGCCTTTGTGTGGCCTGCCGAATAAATCGGATTCTGCCTGTATTTACATGTATTTGCCTAACTCTGCTATTTTTTATCCCGCACGCGAGCAGGCGTTAACACATCAACTCACACGCACTCGCGCAGACGCGGCGTAAGCACGGCTCTCGTACACGGGGACACGTCAGAAATGGCGCGAGCATCAGCTTTTCACGTGAGCTGGGATGCTGCCTCCCTCCCCAAATGTACGGGAGCTGGATGTTACCGGGCGGGAAGGGCTGGGATGGGAGGGGAGGAATCGTTCTCTTCTGCCGTCTCTAACGCACGTCGGCCTTTGCTTCGCGTCACACCAGAACCCCTTGCTCACGATGACGCCGGTGCGGAAAAGCCACCGTTCGAGCAGCGATCCCGCCTTTGCTTGCGGAGAATGCACGCAGGCACCCGGTAAATCAATCCGGACCCGTTCCGATGCATTTGGATGCAGGAACAGCGTGCGTGCGCGTGGGATTTCTCCGTGCCCGTGGCAGCGTGTGCTGCGGCTGCGCCGCAAGCGTGCGGTCTCTGCGCCGCGTCTGTGGATCACCTGCACGCGCCCGCACGTGGTACCTGCGTTGCTCGGTAGGTGTAGGGCCTTTACGACAGTACAAACTGCTCTGCCTTCACCATAACTCATTCTAGACCCAAGCCCACCTCAGCGTTTGGGGTAGAGATTGTACAAGGACAGGACTAGCTCCGACAGCGACGTTCCAGCAGGACGGAGCCCATGCTGACACGGAAGAGCTTGCGTTGCTGCCTTGCTTAAGGGTTGGGTGGCAGAGAGGGCAAAATTAAGTATCCTTGGAGATGTGGCCTCCCTGAGGGTGGTAGAAATTGTCCCAGAAAATAAAGCAATGATGAAAGTCTTTGATTAGGAGGAAGAAGGGGAGGCGAGGAGAGGCACCCAGGCTTCCCCCAGCAGCCTGCATAAGCGAGAGGACGCCTGTCCTTGCTTGCCGGAGGTCTGTCCGGCTGCCCGACACCGATCCCTGGGGCAGGAGCCTCTTCTCCACCCCCTCGTTATTCACACGCATGCCTACCCAAACCACGGGGGATTTAACCCCAGTTCTTCCCACTGGATTTCCAAGGTGGTGCCATTTAGGGACATGAAGAGGAGCCTGCCTAGGAAGGGCCAGAAATGTGGTGATTTCAGGATAGAGAAGCACCAACCAGTATTGCCAGCTCAGAGGAATAGGAACCCATCGCAGAAAGGGTTTGGGGCTGACGTGGCGTTCGTACGCGCCTTACAATGTCACAGGGACAGTAGGCATAGAGATATCCGACTGGAGAATGAGGTGGTGGAGAAGTTTTTTGTGTTTCTGGGTAAGCCAAATTTATTTAAAGGAAAAACCAAGGATTTCAAAAGGAAAAATCCTAGCGGTCACTCTCGGGGAAGAGAAAACCACCGTTCTGGTCGGGTGTGCAGACGCCTGGTGCTGGCGCGCAGCCGCGCTCTGCCTTCAGCGTGGGCGCCAGCGGGGCTGGGCGATGGTCGGCGTTGCAGGGAAGCGCCTCGCGCAGCCAAGTCCCGTGCCGTTGGTGGCCCCGTTGTTTTTTTTTTACGTGGACGCACTGCTGAAGCAACTTCTGAAGGACGTAGCCTAAGAAAGCGGAAAGGCCCGGCCCGTGGACGCGCTGCGTCGCGCTCATCGTGGCAGCGCCCGCGTCTTCCTTCACCGTGCGCCATCAAACAAGGTCAGCGACTCCGCTTCTGCCGCTGCCGCCGCCTTTCGTTGCCTGTGCTATCGAGGGCACCTGTAAAAGCTCCCGCTTTTGATATCATGACCCCCGGCGTCGCTCGCGTGCTGCCTTGTGGCTTGGAGCTTGAGGGGAACAGGGAGGGCGAGGGGGCGCGTGTTTGCCTGAGGTGAGGAACCGCAGCGGCGAGCCAGAGGCCGCAGGAGTTGCGGGGGGGGTGGGGGTGGAAAACGTTCACAGTTTGGGGTTTTGGAATAGAATGGGTTTATTGATAGTTATTATTTATTCCTGATATAAATTCCGCATAATTATTATGCATGATAGATTATCTGTTTTATTTATTTATCGCTACGGAGTAGTAATTATTTGTAGTTAAAGCAGACCTTTTAGCCTAGCCCTGTCCGTGTGTGGCCAGGCACAGGCGGTGACAACGCTCACCTTTCTGATGACGGGGTGCACGTGCCATAAGTACTCATGGGCTTTTGGGTGCATTTCCCCCCCCCGACCCCGCATACATGCCTGCGTACGGACGGTTCTCTCCCCTGGTATTACGCCGCCTCGATGGTGCTCGCTTACGATAACCTTGGCTGGTTTTCACCTTTCTTCTCCTCTTGTTTCAGAGGTGCCCTAAGAACCGAGCCCCTGCTCCCGCACCCTCTGATGGCACGTGCCTTCCGAAATCTGCGCGCCCGTTTGCCCGCCCCCGACGGTGCAGCCCGGTTGCAGACGCTGCGGTTGCGCTGTACCCGCGGGCCGGGGCCGGGGCAGCTGCCCTGGGCCAAGGGCAGACTCGGGTTGAGTTTTGCAGGCGGCCTGGGGAGCAGAGGGGCTCTCGCTTACCCCGTGTGGCACGTGGATCGGCAGCACGGGCGTTACGGTGCGGCAGCCTGGCGAGCGCTCCCCCGGCCCGCGAGCAGCCCAGGCTCCTGTCGGCCACGGGAATTGGCGTGGGAGGGGAGGCTCGGCGCGTGACGCTGGCACCGAATTCCGTGCTGGTGAGAGAGTGCTCCTGGGGCTGCGGTAACCTGCCCCCCGCCTCCGACAGACCTTCCTCCCATCCTCAATTTTCAAATTCCTCGTTAATGTTTTTTTCAGAAGGAAGAAGAAAATCAGCCTGAGTTATGTTGCTAGGAAATAAGTTGAAGCTTTGGTTCGGATTAAAAAAATAAATTATTTCTGGGTCCAACTAAGATCCCAGCCACTAGTACCCAGCTGTTTGGCCAAATTCCATCCTCCAGGTTTTGGTGCTTTTCGATTTAAGTGTCCAACAGACATTCCGGGGGAATTTTAAAATTGTCTCGGACCCCTTGACGGTGAATTATGAGGAGCAGGTAACGCACAAAGCGTTTGCGGTTCGGGCAAGGAGCTTTGCTGCGTTGCTGCCGTCCTTTTGGTCTGCGCGGAGAATAAAGGACAGCGGGGAGCGTGGCTGTGCCGGTGGCGCCCTAGAAAGCTGCTGCTCCCCTTTAACTTTTCGTTATGATTACTTTTTGCCGTAGTGCCCTGCAAGTAGAAAGGGGGGGGCTAAAAAAATGAGCAAGGCAAATTGCAGGGGGTTAATAAGGGTTGTTAATTGTGCTTGGTTCAGAGCACGCTCACCTGTGGCTGCGGGGCTGGCTGCTCTCCCCCCCCCCAGGAACCCGCCGGCGCGAGCGGAGCTGGAACAGCGCCTCGTCCTCGGGGACCGGGTGAGCAATCTGCAGGGGGGGCTCTTCTCTGCGCGTAGGTGGGGGCCACCGCTGCCCCAGCCTGGGTGCGGGTGGGTGTCGGGGAGATTGGGCAGCACGGGGGGCACCGCAGGCGCCTGCCGCCCGCGGCCCAGGCTCTGCTGTGAGGAAGGCGAGTGGTTTGCGTGCCAGAAACGTGACTGAGAAGACGACGCTGCCTAGCGAGCCCCGCAGGGTGAAAGCCAGGAGGGTGTCGTGGTTTCGAGTGCTTCACCTGAGCAGTTGGAAGGCATCGCAGTAGCGTGGGCTGAACAGACGGTTGCGTATCAAGAACACTTGAATGTAATTTTGCAAAACTGTTGCCGTGACTTCATTTAGGTCATTTGAAGATGTGAGTGCTGAGAATCTTGGAAAATTAGGTCCTTCTTGCTCGGGCAGATCCCGAGTATGTTGCCTTCATTTCAAGTACTTTTATACTGACTCGTAAACATCAGCCGGAGCCGCTAGCGGCACCTGAATACGGCGAAGGCGAAGCAGTTGTCCCGCTTTCTGTTTGGACAGACAAACCGAGCGTAGCCGAATGTGCCGTAGTCCAGGGTTTTGTGGGGAAATCTGAGGTCGAGGTGGTGTCCAAAGAGGGCTTCTCCAAGTAGTAAGTATCGCTGGTCCCGACCCGCGCCTCTGCTGACGGTGCATCTCCCTTGGTCCAACGGCACTGAGTCAGTTCGGCGTGGCACGGCAGGCGGGATATCCCCGGACCGGTCGGGAGCGGTGCGTACGGCGCCGCGTGTCGTGGGCGCGTTAACCAGCGGGGGGTTGCTGCGTTGGGAAGGCCGACCCTCTTGCAGGTCCTCGGGAGCCCAGTTACTGCTCACAACCAGGAGGGGCAGGGGTGCTGGGGACGTGCAGCGGTGCAAGCGCGTGGCTGGGGAGCAGCGAAACCCTGGGAAGGGGTAGGTGGGAAAGGAGCACCACCAGGGCGAGCAGAATGGCAGAAATTCATCTCATTTGCTCCGAGAATCCGCAGGATTGTAAAATGTGCCGGGGAACCGAAGGAAGGGTTCTGGGAGGACTGCAGGCGGTGTGGACAGCCGTACTATTTACGGCGCTTCCTCGGAGGGGCACCATGGTAGAGTGGTTAGGTCAGAGCTGTGGCCGTCAGAGGGGCCTTTATTTCTTCAATATAAAGTTTATATAGCTGGTTAGCTGTGGGGCCTTAATTTATTGTTGTTAGCATTGTTTGTTATTTGCTTATCCTTGCAAGCCCATTAATCTTCATGCGGCTATTTCTCCTCCTATAATACGGCGTAATATTTGTCTGTCTTTATGAAATGTCTAAAAACCCGAGAGAAGTGCGATGAAGCAATTTTGAATATTTATTTCCTTTATTATAGGAAACATCTAAGTGCCAGAAGTGAGGTTGCATGGTGCTGTAGCACCTTCTTCTTGAATTCTGGATGACACCAGACCCTCAGCCGTGGCTGGGGGGGGTGCTCGGGGCTCTCCTGCCCTTTGCTGCTTGCAACTGGAAGGGGCCGTAAGAATCCAACAGCAGAGCCGAGGGAGAGGTGGTGTTCAAAAAGAGCTTGGTAGTGCGGGCAGGTGGAGAAGATCTAAGGGCTCTCCATGGCCAGCTGCTGTTTTATTCAAAAATAAAAATAAAACAATAATTTAAAAAAAAAAAATCCCCCAAACTGGAACAGCCTGGGGTGCTCGGACTTCCCTGGGTGTTTTGGGGATGGCGGCTGACGGCTCGGTTGGGCTGGGAATGAGCGCTCCCCTCCCCTGGCTGGTGTTGGCCCTCTCTGGCCGTCCCAAACTGCGCGGTCCTGCGGGCGACGCGCCTGGGAGCCGCGTGCCAAAGGCTCCTTCCAGCGGCCTGGGGCCGGCAGAGACGCGCCGTGTAGCTCATCGCCAGGCTTGTGGCGTTGGGGCGGGCTCTTGCGCGCCCACTGGTTGACAGCAGTGTGCTGCCTAACGAAGGGCCGTGGTCACCGATGTAATTACCAATTGCTTCTGGACTTTTCAGACCCTTTCTGGGAGGATTCCCAAAAGGCACCGCTGGCCCAGATGCCAGGGATGCACTCGGGCAGGACTTGGCCATCTCTGCAGGTTCCTCCGAGCCCCCCCGTGCCATCACTGGTGATGGCAGAAGATGCTGCCCACGGGTACTAAGCTGGGGGATGAAAGAGAGCCTTTGGGTCGCTCCAGCGGGGTTGGTAAGAGCTATGCTGAGGTCCATTCACCTGGAGGCCGCTATTAATGCTGAACGTCATCGATGCAGGAAAAAAAATCATTGCAGTGACTTGTTTGAAGGGGTTCTTATTTGCATTTGGTTACAGTGCCTCAAACTCGCATTTGCACGCGCTCGCCGTAGGGAATGCTCTAAAAGCGCATGTTGAGACTTTGGGCGTTTGCTGGAATCACCATCCACGGTTATTGCCCCTGCAGCCCTTGGGAGAGGCCGTGATGGGGAGAGGCGGGCAGGTTCCACCGGCCGATGACCCCAGCGAGGGGTTTGTGGGAACTGGATCTCGTCTCCAGCACTGCTAGCAGCAGCAGCCCCGCTTTCGGGGCTTGGGGATGGCGATGGTCCGTCCTGCTGGCCGAGCACTCAGTCCTCTGACTGAGCAAAGTATCTGAAAACCAGCCAAGCTGCGTCGATGGGATTTCAGATTTTTGTCTTTGTGGAGGGGCAAGAGGCTTGGTCAGGAATGCCCGCCTGGCACCTAGGGCAGGGGGGGGCGGCTTTGGAGTTTTTAGAAAACCATTCAGCTTGCAAAACTGGTATGAAGGAGTTGTTTGGGTTTTTTGTTTGGTTGGTGGTGGTTGTTGGTTTGGTTTGGGGTTTTTTTGTTGGTTTGTTTGGGGTTTTTTTGGTTTGGGTTTTTTTTTTTCAGGATTAGGTTGCCGAAGGTTTTGGTGATGGGCCAGTGTTGTTCTCGTGCTTGCTCCAGGTCTGTCTCAGTGCCTGGCACAAGCCTCTACGCCTTGGGACTTGTTTTTGTTGCTCTTGCGATGCAGAGTCAATTGGGAACAGTCGTCTCTTGTGCTTCCATGCGGCGTAAGCCAACGAATTGTGGCAAGGAGGAAGGAAAGCACCAAAGGCTCAAGGGGATCTTGGGGTGAGAGCCCAGGTCATTTAAACCGGGGAAGAGGCATCTTTTCTGTATCCTACCCGCGAATTTCTGTAACGAAGCGGCAGTTTGCTGTTACGAGGAAGGAGCAGGATGGCGAGTTTGGAGTTTGGGGAGGTGCAGCAGCCATCGAGGTTCAAGTTTGGCCCCTCCTTACCAGGCACCATTTATTTTTCAGCACTTCTGTCTAATTAATATAAGGCCTGCTCAGGCACAGCCGCCCTCATTGGACATGTCACTCGTTAATCATGCGACCCTCCTAGCCTTGGGTAATGACCTTGAAAGAATATATCAGCCCATGATGGCGGGAGTGAGGAATTAAATTGTTTCTCTGAGTGCTTATGGTCATTGCTGACAATTTATATGACACAGCTGCCCTAAGCTGTCCGTGCCGGCCATTGTGCCGCAATCATTTTCCCTGCTGGGAAGGGGTGGCCGCCCGCGCCGCCCACCGTGCCCCGCTTTGCTTTTGGGGTTGCTCCTTTGGGTGAGGAGTAGGGCTGTGCAACCTGGAAATCCTGATTAAGGATACCGGGACTGAAAATCCCGGGCAGGCTTTGCTGAAGCCTTTCTCTCCGGGCACGCGTGACGTTGCTGTCGTGTTGGGAATGGTGTTGGTTTGATCGTTGTGAATATTTTCAAAACTGCAGAGGGTCCCCCAAGCTGAGAATCGAGGTCGCTCTCAGGAGGGGTGTTAGTAAGGTTTGAATAGGGATGATATTTGGGTCGGCTTCAGAGGCAAACGTGCCAACTAACAGTAAGCGTTTATGCGTGCAGAATTAGGCAGGTCCTTTAATTGTCATAAGAACCCATCTGACACTTTGTGTGCTTTGATGGGAAATCATGAACACATCTTAAAATTTACTTCCTGTAAACGTTAATGGGTTAATATCTGTGGGTTTATATTTTTGTATTTTCCTAAATGCTAAATGTACTGGGGAAGGTATTTATTATTGGCAGATAATGAGTAAATGGCTTTCTTAGTTGTTACATATTGGTATCTGCTTTTAGACTGATGAAATAATTTGTTACAGTTATTCAATCATATTATTTATAGAAAACATGCAGTTGAGGATCTAAACATCAGATTGTTCTGCTATTGCCATATGGACGGCTTTTATCTAAATATAAACAGTTGATAATTATCACTGCAACTATTGGCTAACATCACAGAATAGATCAAGAACAAATAACGATCTCGTTCTTCATTAACATTTTAAAAATGAAATAGTTGGACTTGTTTATGCCTTCAGTAAATTTGGCTCTGTTTTTACAGAACTGTAAATGAACCAGAACATTTGTTCTGTATAATCCGTAAAATATTTTATACGTGTGTTTGTATTCAAACCTGAGGGGTTACGTACGCCCGCGGGCGTCTGTGCGTGCGGGGCGGCAGCGCCTGGTGTGTGCCCGCGGGCGAGGGGCTTCGGCTCCGTGCTGGGCTCCCCCCGGCCCCCGCGGCCCGGCCGGGGCTGGTGCCCGTGCTGGATGGGTGCGGGTGTCCGGGAAGCGTCTGGGTGTGAGCTGGGGCGATGGCAAGGAGCGCTGGTGTTCCCCCCGGGACGCCTTGGGCGCGCGCTGCAGGAATGCCTGTTTGTTTGTGCCAGTCTCGGCCCGGCGCTGGAGGGGTCCCCGTCCCCCGAACGGTGGCTCCCATCGCTGTGATCGGCTTCCTCAGTTTCGGCTGAGTGCGTTTTGTGGAATATCTTTGTCTTTTTTCTCTTGCATGCGGTGCCAAGGGGGACCAGCGAGGCTGTGATAGTCACTGGTTAAATGCTCTTTAGTTGCTGACGTATCCAAACGCGTTGGTAGGCTCAGGATGCGCAGTTTTCCCGGCGAGTAGCTGGTTTGTGCTGCTGCATCGGACGTACCCAAATCCTTCGTTGCCCGGGTCCGATTGCCATTGGGGCTGGTCTGCTGGGTACCACGTGCACGGCTCTGTAAGGAGCTGCTGTAAAGCACGTTTGTTAATGTATTCATCGCTTCCATCTCAGATTCCTTTAAAATGCTCAGCTTTTTCATGGGGTCCAGTGACTCATTGTTCCTTTATTTTTCAATTTGTTCCAGTATCTCTTCCCTAGCACCTCCACGTTGATAGGTCACAGCGAGGGATGTGCGGTTGTCACCTCGGCATTCTGCGTATTTGAATACTTCAGGGAAAACCACAGAAGTCGGCAGCAGCCTAAACCTTACCTGTAAGATAAAGACAAAAACGGACGACAAAGCAGAAGCAGATGTGTTGACTGGGAGAAAATACGCTCTTCTAGGGACGTTTGCTTTTTAATGTGTGGTTAAAGCAGAGAATGAGGGGTTTAGATTCCCGTTTTAGTTTTGCCAATGATTTACTGCATGGAAAGGGATGGATTCATTTGCCGTGGTGTTCTTAGTCCTGGGTTTAAGCTTAGAGTTTAAAAAAACCCCAGAAGTGTAATGTCAGCCTTATAATTATTATTGAATGCATTTGGTTTGGTTGCATTTTTCCCTTTCAGAAGGCTTAAAGAGGTTCCTTGCAAATCTCTTGTCTTGGACCGGGCGCCGGTGGTGGGCGAGGGCTGCAGATGCAGATTTAGTCGGGTCTTTACTGGGCATTAGGATACACGCTGCGACAGTATGGTCCTGTCTCTCCCAGCTCAGGTACATGGATGTTGTCTTTTATTTGTACGCACCCAGCAAGGGGTCCGTGGCGCTTGCAGGAGGGCAGAGACCTGCAGGTCGGGTGTTGGGAACTCACAAGGAATGCTTCCCCAGGCACGGATCAAGGCTTCCGCGGGGGCTCCTCCGAGCACTGATTCTACTTTGAAGGTGATGATGAAGTTGGTGGGAATTGTTTTAATTTCCCGCGGGAGGCGCGCGGTCTGGACGTGGCGTGGCCGGGCGGCGGCGAGGTCAGCTCTGCGCGTGCGGCCGGCTCGTGGGCCGGCGTGGCCGGTGCCGGTTCCTCGTCCAGGTGGCCCTTGCAGGGTTTCCGATCCCTTCTGCCTCCTTTGGATGGTGCCGCCCTGCCCGGGAGACGGAGCTTTCGTTCCCTACGGAGGAGAGCCCTAACTGCCCCCTCGGCTCGGGCACCCGGCAAGACGTTCCCATTCCTTATTCAAATTCCTTTTTTAATCGGCTGAAGGGAGAGGGAGCGCACTGCAGCCCCCGTTCCCCGTGCTGCGCTCGCCACGGTGACGTCAGCCTTCTCGTGCGGCAAGGATATTTTAAATTTGTTTATCTTGATGATATCAGGTGGTTTGGTTGCTGGCACTCCGCATTAGCATGGCAGAGCAGCGAATATGTACATATATATTTATATTTAGCATTTTTTTCTGGTATGTTCAGCTGAAAAGGCTTGGCTTGATTAATATTTTCCGCTGTCCGGTAACCATGGCAATGGGGTCAGCAGATATAATACTTAATTTAATCTTCCAACTGCCTCAGTGTGCATCACCAGTGTCCCGAATAATAGAAAGCCTTTTGCTTCTCTCTCCCTTCCTCCCTCCTTCCCTCCCCTCCCTCCCTCCCTCCCGTTCTCTTGCTTCATATATTATTATCTTTGCCAGTGGCTCCCTCATATGACCCAAAAGGAATAAGCGGAGGGTGGTTTGTGGTTTTGGTTTGGGGTTTTTTTTCCCCCCCATTCGATGTATGTAGCTTAAAAAAAAAAAATAAATCAGAGCCACCCTCCCCAGCCAGCCAGACTCCCCCACCACCTACCAGTTCGCCCCCCCTCCCCACCGCGCTCCGGCAGCCAATCTCCGCCGCGTGACGGGGACGTGGGAAGACTCGGAGTGCTCGGTGCGGCACCGGCGCGGCCGAGAGATGCTCTCCAGCCACATGCGCCCGAGCGGATTTTCCTCCCGCCGCAAAGCCCGGGCGACTGGCCAGCGGGCCGGACGGCCTGTTTTGCTCTCCAGGTGGGTTAAGTGCGTTGTTTTGTCTTCGTTTGGCCCAGTTCCCCTCTTTAGCCATTTCATTTTCTGCTTTCGGCTTGATTTTTCTTTTTTTATTTTATTTTATTTTTTTTTAAAATCCATAGCTGCCTTTTTTCACAGCAAACACCTTCACTTTGGGGTTGGTTTCGGGGAAGGAGGTGACCTGTACACATGCTCCCAGACAGACTTAGTCATAATATTAAAAAGAAAAAAAAGAGCATTTTCCTGCTCAGAGACGTTGGAATTGTCCAGTGACTGGCGGGACGAACCCGGTGCAGGCCACTGGTGCCCCCCTCCTCTTCCCAGCTGCCCCAGTGTCCCCATCGCCAGCGGAGAGGGAGGATCCTTACCAGGGTTGAGCGCGCCACAATTCCAGAGATGGGAAGGACATGGGGAGGAAGAGATCCCTGAAATCTCCATGACCAAAATTCTTCCTGGCTTTTTTTGTCAGTTTACATTTTAACCCATCCCTGAATTTAATTGAATATTTATACTTTCTTTCCTCTTTTCTAATGAGCTATTCAGGAGACAGGATGATTTTTGACCGCAGAGTGGGTAAATGAGTGAATTTTTCTTTTCCCAAATCTTGGGAATGAGTTTGGGCGTTAGTTCCTTGCCTCCGACACTGTTTCTTCAGGCAAGATGGTGGCCGTCAGGGTCTCGGTCGAGTTTCTGCTCTGATCTTGCTCGCTGCCGGTCGTCCAAGCACGTCGGACATCTTGCTTTGACTTGGCTCTTGCCCAGGTGTTGAGTGATGGCTGGAAGGGCTAAAATTCAGAAGGAGCTGAAGTTCATCCCATCAGCCCAGATCTCAGGCGCTGATTTGTCAAAATATTTGGTGCCAGGCAGTAATTACCGCGAGGACCTTAATTTCCTTCTCATTTCTGAAGCATGCCCATCACTCCTCTTGAAGCACCGTAGCATGGCCGTGCTAAGAGCACGCTGCTGTCAGCAGCTGTAAACCTGTCAGTAGCAAACGCCAAGCATTTCAGCAGGAAATGGCCCAAACTGGTTCATATTATACATTAAAAAAAAAAAAAAGAAAAAATCAGTCCTCTCTCACGTTTGCCTGAAGTATTGCGTGGTTTGGTTGGGTAGCGCGTGTCCTTTAACCTTTGTGTACAGCATGTTTTCTTGTTCCTCTTCAGGATAACCTTCACTCATTTACTCTCTTGAAATAAATCCTGCCCGTGTGTTTGAAAGGAAAGAAGGCCTGAGTTAGGAGAAGGGATAGATCCTCCTGCCAGAGGGAATGGGGGGCAGGACGGTGTGCGGCACCCCTAAGGCTGACGTCCCCCGGGGAGCGGAGAATCTGGCTCTTGGGGACCGCTCCCGGGGCACCTCGGGCCAGCGGGGCGGCTGGGCACACCAGCACGGGTCTGGCCGCTCGTCTTGGCACACGCACGCGCTCGGATTGTGGTCGCGGGCAAACGGCAGGAATTGCGTTTGTCTCTGCCTGAGACCACCCACGGTTTCAAGGATCCGAACCGGTAAAGCCTGGGAAGCGTTGGGAGCCGTGCGTGTGGAGCGTGGCATTTGCAGGTGCTGCTTCGGGCGCAGGAACAGAAGAGCTTTTCCCTTGGGCGGCTGCGGGTGCTGGGGGGCTGCTGGGCTCCGGCGCCGCGGGGGTCTGCACGGCTCGCCCCTTCGGGCAGGGAGAGGCAGCAGGGCCCCCCGGGACCCAGAGGCTCCTTGAGGTCGCTCAGAGTTTCATAATGATGGACTCTAGGCTTGATTGGATACATAGATCTTAATTTTTGTAGTAGCCGCATCTCTGTTTCTGCTGTTGCAGAATATCCCCTATATCCCACTTCTGCTTCCGTCTTTTGTCTTCTTTTAAACTGCGCATGGGTCGTTGCACAAGTGCGGGTGTCTGCGTAGCCTTCGGGCTGGGCATCGTTGAGATGGGTCTTTAGATTTGATTGCACATATTTTGAATATTCCAGCTCAGTGACGTTTCTTCTTGTAATATATAGTTAGGGTGGTTTATAAGGTAGCTTTTTGTCCTGTCAATCTACTGCGTAACCTGCTGTAAATCCAACTTGGGTAAAAAATCTAAAATTTGAAATTTCTTATTTTAAAATGTCTCTAAAGCAGATTAATCTTTTTTGATTCTAAGAAGTCCTCAAACTTCAGGTTTTTTTTTTTCCTCAGGAACATCAGTAACGGAGAGAAAACTACCACATCTGTTGGTAATACAGGCTTTCTCTCCTTACTGGCCAAAAATTCAGCGCTCAGGCACCGTGGCAGAGGCTTCGCTGCTGAAGCTCCGTGGTGTGAAGCTCGCTCTGCCGGCCTTGCACCCCAAGCAAGCACTGCACCACGCGTCCTCCTGTCTGACCTCGTGGCTATCGCACGCGCTGCAAGCGTGTCAGTACAGGAGCTCTGGCTCTCATTCATATTTATGCCATAGCATTAAAATATTACATGCACTGATCTCTGCAAGTATGGGAGAAAAAGGTGGGAAACAAATGAGCCTTCTTTCAGATTCACAGGATTCCTGCCAATCACTCGCTAGTTGATCTACAAACAACAAAAATGAATATGAAAAAGAAAAGCTGCCCCCAAAAGCAATAGCAACCGTAACGCGTGCTACACGTTACAGTGCCTCCAAAGAACGACTGAGAGTTTTAAAAATGTATTTACCGTAAACAAATACTCTTGCTGCCTCCTCTTGAATAAACATCTCTTCCCTTCTCTCCCCTTTCTCTCCTATGATCCTGCCTTACAGTCGAGCCTTGTTAAGTCTGACTTGCTCTCTGCTGAAATCGATGGGGGGGCTCAAAGGAAACGAGGTCAGAGAACCGCTCGTGGAGGAGGCTTTTCCTCGTGCGTGGCCGCGCGGTGCTGAGCCCCCGGCCCAGGGCTCGCGTGGTGCTGAGCCCCCGGCCCAGGGCTCGCGCTGCACGGGGGGTTTGGGGCTGGGCGTCCCTGCTAGTCCCGGTGGAGTTTGAAAGCAACAGGGACAGTGGATTGGAAGGTGGCGTTTCGATGTTCTTAGGATGTGGATACTCAAGCTTCAACCTTACAATTCAAATTGTACACAAATAAAAAAAAGTCTTCCTATTTAAGGAAAACTATTTGAATAAATAAATAATTGTTCTAGCCTGCCTTTCCTTCCCAGAACAACTTACTCTTCAGCCTGGAGTTGCTGGGCAGGATTGCTGTTAGTAAGAGAAAGCAAATTTGTAGTTTGAAAGCCCCTTGAGCAGCGCTGCTAAAACCCCCTTTGCCCTCTGCGGAGGAACGGAGGCTGCAGGGATGCGGGAGATTTGGAAATGTTTTCTGTGCTGCACTTTGGCCACTCCAGTTTGGGTTTTTTTTATCCTGCTGCTTTTTGTTGTTTGTTTGCAACCATCGTGTCCTTGGTCGGTATGAATACGGGTCTGGAAAAGCATCTGCAGTGCTGGAGCAGGGGAGGGACGGGCGCGCTCGGCCGCCTTCCCCGGGGTGGGTGCCCTGGGATGGCAGCGCTGGGAACCACCTACCCGGAGGAGTCCCCGGGGGTCGGTGCTCTGCTCTTTGTCTTGGTAAAGTTGTGGAAGAAACGGTTGAAGGAAGACCTTGAGAGATCACTTATCCCTTATTTTTGTCTGAGATGGGATCTGCTCCATGAAGCCATCCGCTGGTACGCATACAGCACTCTGATACAATAAATAGCAACAACTTCTGCCAAGTTGGAGTTTGCTGATAATTCACAGGTTTTACACTTCAGGCAGCGTATTGAAATGACTTATCGAAGCGTAACTCAGCGCGTAGCTGGTGTGGCAGTAGTGCATTTTTTACTCGGAAGCAGCGACGTGCCCAGGGGCGTGGAGCGAGCCCGTGGGATCCATCCTTTCCCTGCGCAGCATCGGGGACAGAAGCCGTCGCCCTTTGCCGACGCTTTGCCGTTGCAGATCAGGTCAGGATGCAGCAGATCTTCCCCAGGAAGGGCTGTGCCAAGGGATGCTCCCTCTCTATGACCCTAGCAAGTTTGGGATAATAATCCCAAATAACAGGGTAATCTCCAAAATCACCGATGATCTCTGAAACTCTTGGCCATGCTGGAGGCAAAGGGCGTAGGAGCGGCACCTCCACCTCTGTGAAGATCACTGCTCTGGTTCAGATGGGTCTGTACAGGGGAGCACTGTGGTCCTCAGTCGGCTAACCGGCTACGTGCGGGCACACGGCCTCGCGTGCGTTGCCCACGCGGGTGCTCAGCTCGTGGGTCCTCTCCTGTTTGCTTACGCTTCTGCGTACGCCTCGCCCGTACGGATTGCTCCTCATCCGTGTTCCACCGGCGTATCGCATCCTCACGGCACACACGTGCCGTCTGCGGGGCTGACGGTGACAAACCCGGGGTGGCCTCACCACCCTCTGGCTGACTCTACGGATCCTCCATCCCGTTGGTATCCCGTCCCCACTGGTATCCCGTCCCCACTGGTATCCCGTCCCCACTGGTATCCCATCCCATATTCCAAAAATGGTTCATCAATTCCAAATTGCATCTTTACTTACAAACACCATCTCTCTCCGTTTGCCCCCCTGCCCTTGGGGACCCTTTCCTAGAAGGTGGCACCTTCCTGAGCACCACGTCAGTGTCCATGTTCCCTGCCTTTTGCGTTCTGGTTCATTAAACCTTCGGCAGTGCTCACACTCGGGAGATGGGAATTAACTCCGTTTGCTGACGATCGCGCGCTGAGTCGGCCGGGCTGACGTGTGGCCTGGGTGTCCAGAGCCAACCTGGCCACTTTTGCCCCAGGGAACGCGGGACAATTTTTTTTTCTCCAGGATATTTTATTCTGTAAGCTGCTAATTCCGTCACAATCCTGAAACCCCCAGAGCTCCGTACAGACAAGTGCATCGTCTTGGCTCAAAGGTGTTTCATCTCGGAAAGAAAACAGGGAAATGTGGGGGGAGGAGGAGACGCGGTCTGTGGCACGGGCTGGGGCTCGTTTTCTCCGAGGCGCGTGGGGTCGTGCAGAGAAACCGCGCCGGTGCGGCAGCTTTGCCCGGCGCTTTCCAGCACAAAGATAATTCCTGCTCTGAAGGGTGGACGTTCCCCGTAGGACTAAACCCAAAGAATATTAAGGAAAGAAAATCTGTTTCTAGAACGGAGACGTTTGATCCGATGTTGTTTGTTGCTGATAGCTGTCTGCTCTCATTTGTCGTTTGAACCGGTGACTTTTGTTTAACTTCCTGTAGTTTCATTAATCAGAATTTTGTTTCATGTGACGTCTTTCGCCTTTTTTAAATTTTTAGTTGGGCTTTAGCCTAGCTTGGGGTTTTTCGGTTGGTTTGGTGGTGGTTTTGTTCTCTTGACCTTTTGTTTTTCCTAACTTGTGGCCTGCATCCCCCACTTGGAGCCCGAGGAGTAAGAAAACGCGGGAGGGAAGGACCAGGGCTGCTGCTTGAAAGAAAAAACAAAAAGTAAAAAAAATGACCAAATTAACAAACGCAAGAGAGTTGTATCGCACTGGCGCTAAGGCCGAGGGAGCCAAGGCGGTTAACGGTTGGAATTGGTGACCTTAAAGGTCTTTTCTGACCGAAATGATTTTATGATGCCACGATTCTACATCGGGCTGGGATCTGACGGCTCCATGGCAGGAGAGGAGACGGCGGGGAACGGGGCGCGCGTGCCCGGGCGATGCCCGGCGGCGCGGGGCTGTGAGGGCTGGTCCTTCTGGCGGCAGCGCTGCTCGCTCTCTGCCGCCTGCTTTCTCCAGCCACGTCTCCATTAGCTGAGAGAACCCTCGGAGGCGGCCCCTCCATCCTTCAGACATTTGCTTTACGTAAACCAGCTAGCAAACCGCTCTGTTAGTATTGATGTAGACATTACCACAAATCGCCACTTAGGGACCTGAAAGAATTGACTAACTGGTTTCAGATCCAATACACATAACTTGATCAGACGCAAACTTTAAGTACACTTGCAGGCGTGCCAACTGCACCGGCGGGGAAGTGACTCTTCTGCCGGCTGTTTAAAGAGGCCCTGAGGGGAAACCATGAAAAAATAAAGATCTGGGGTTAAGACTTTTGCTGTAGCGGTTTTAAGATGAAGAGTTAGTCTGGGCATGAAAAATTAAAACACTACTGTTCTGCGTGAGACTTGCTTTATAATTCTATTTTTCCTACAGATTGGATAGATCCAGGTTTTGCAGCCATCCCGATGACTGCAGACTCCTCAAGTTGTTGTCCTGAATCTTATTTATATTAAAAGGCCTGGATGCTCTCCTGGCGTTTGCAGCCCTTTAGAGGACTCTTCATGCTGCCAGCCTGGAGCAGTCGGGCAAAATAAAATAAAAGGGGCTCTGCATGTCACTCCCCCCGAGGTGTCCCCGCCCGACAGAATCTCCTACGTTAATTAGTACTAATGCAACGAGAGCTTTTCCTGGGGTAGATTCTTGAACTTCCCATTCTAGGAGATACCTCGCTATGATTTGGAAAGCTTCTGCGTGCCACGTTGGCGTTAGGCTGCGTTATGTACCCATGTCAAGTCCTCAAGTGTGGCTTTTAGGGCTGCCCAAAATGGACAGCGTGGGGATCAGGATTCCACAAGCCTCAGCAGGGCAGTTGGGACACGAATAAAGAAATGAAGAATTCTTAAAGTAAGATTTATACAGAAGTAGTTAATTCAGGCTGAAATGTGTCTTTAAAATCACCAGTTAATCCCTTAGGCACTTTATTTCCTGCCAGAAAAATCCTTAAGGTGCCTGAAGCATTGCTTTTGGTATTAAAAGTGCATCCATTGTGTTAGTGCCACGTAAATCGGTATC